>CM076582.1:1354551914-1354829982 GCA_034641835.2 Pinus albicaulis | reverse complement strand
CCAAATCTCCACCTGAAACTGCTACCAATTCCCACTGAAACTGAAGGATGTTACTCAGAAAATAACCTTACTAGGGCAGGCACTCGAAGTCCCCCGAAGCTAAGGGTGAAACCAGAAATAACCTTACCAGGGCAGGCACTCGAAGTCCCCCAAGGCTAAGGGTGAGATCTCCGACCGGAGACACTCGGTTGCACTAAACAGTGCTGCAGACCGACTAAACAACCGGCGTGCTGAAGCAGACAGAAGTCTAGCTCTCCAAATCAATATCAAATCATGCCTGTCCAAATGAGGTGAGAACCCCACCTTTTATAATGCTAAACTCCCTCCAAAACCTTAACTGCGTCCTTCACTCTCCTTGGCCTGCGCAGTTAACCTTGGGTCAGCTTGATGCCTCCCCATCATACTCATGTGGACCCCCAAGGCCCCCTCTCTAAGTTATAACGTCAATCAACTAGGAAAAGAACACTTTATTTATAAAGTGAGGTGACTAAAGTGAGGTGACCCCTCTTATTTCTCACTTTATTTATTATTTCTATCTAAAGCAACAAAATTAAACAAAAATGAAATATTCCAATTAGCATAGCTAATTGGGAATATTACAGTCTCCCCCGGCAAAACGTTGCTTGTCCTCAAGCAACTGAAGTGATGGATGCTGTAAGATCCTCTCATCCTCCCAAGTGGCATCCTCATCCGGCAAATTCTTCCATCTCACCAGGAATTCTCTGATCTTCCTGCTCCGCAGCTGTCTCTCCCTAGTGTCAATAATAGCCTCCGGCTGTAACACCAAATGCCCCTCATCATCTGTAGGTGGTAGCTCCTCGGTGACCCTCACGTGCTGGCCCAGTGCCTTTTTCAGGCATGATACATGAAAGATGTTATGAATCCGGCTGCCTTGGGGCAGCTCCAGCTCATACGCAACCTGCCCGATCCTGCGTATCACCCTGTATGGTCCATAAAAACGAGGTTTTAGCTTCTCCGACCCCTTCTGCTTGAGCGAAGACTGTCGGTATGGCTGTAGCCGTAGGTAGACCAGGTCCCCTACCTCAAAGTGCCTCTCCATCCGACCCTTATCAGCATACAACTTCTGCTGATTCTGTGCTGTGGCTATGTTGTCCTTGAGAGCCCGGAGGATGTCTTGGCTCTCTTGGATCCATAACTTGGCTCGCGGAGCCCTGCTAACACCAAACATCATATCTACAAAAGATAGGGAATGATATCCATACAAAGCATAGAAAGGTGTCATACCGATGGACATATGGTGGGTTGTGTTGTAGCAGTACTCGCCCAAATGTAGCCATTTCAGCCATGCTCTCTGTTGCCCACTGACGTAGTTACGCAAGTAGCCCTCCAGCCACTTGTTAACTATCTCCGTCTGCCCGTCCGTCTGTGGATGATAACTAGTGCTCGGTGTCAGTTCTGTCCCCACTAGTCGAAAGAGCTCCTGCCAGAATCCACCCATAAAACGGCTGTCCCTGTCACTGACAATGGTCTTGGGTAGACCATGCAACCTGAAAACCTCCCTGAAAAACAACTCGGCCACCTGTGCCGCTGTGTGGTGTGCAGAAATGGCGAAAAAATGAGCATACTTCGTCAGCCTGTCAACCACTACGAAGATGCAGTCCTTGCCCTGCACTGTGGGCAACCCCGTGATGAAGTCCATCGAAATACTCTCCCACTTCCCCTCCGGGATGGGAAGAGGCTGCAACAACCCCGCAGGATGACTCATCTCTCCCTTGTTCCGCTGGCAAACCTCGCACTCCCTGACATGCTGGAGTACGTCCTCCTTGAGGCCCTTCCATGCAAATCTCTCCCGGATGGCCCTGTACGTCTTGGTGAACCCCTCATGGCCCGTCAATGGTGAATCATGTGATGCATGGAGTATCTTCTCCTTGAGCTGAGATCCCTCAGTCAAGAAGATCCTGTCCCTGTAGTAGATGACCTCATCGGCCACCCTGTATCTGCTATCCGCTACCTGCCCATCCAGAACCTCGCATGCAAATCTATCTTTGGAGTACTCAACCAGTAGTCGAGCCTTCCAGTCAACGTCCAGGCTCATGAGAGATAACGTGGCCGGTCTACGGGAAAGAGCATCAGCTACCACTTTATTCTTCCCCTTGACATACTCTATGTCAAAATCGTAAGCCTGGATCTTGCTGATCCACTTCTGCTGCCTCTCCTGCAACTGCTTCTGCTCCAGAAAGTACTTCAGGCTGTTATGATCTGTCCTCACCCTGAATCTGCCACCTACCAGGTACTGTCAGAATTTGGCCAATGCATGCATGATGGCCAGCATCTCCTTGTCATATATGGGATATAGCCTCTCGTGTGGAAGGAGCTTCCGGCTCTCGAATGCAATCGGATGACCCTCCTGCATCAAAACTGCTCCAATCCCCTCTCTCGATGCATCGCACTCTAGGACAAAGGGCTGCGTAAAATCTGGCAATGCTAACACGGGACAACTGCTCATCACCTCTTTGAGCTTGTCAAAAGCTCGCTGTGCTGTATCCGACCAACTGAATGCCCCCTTCCTCGTCAGCTCCGTGAGGGGTGCAGCAAGCTGGGAGAAGCCCTTGACGAACTTCCTGTAGTAGGTGCAGATGCCAATAAACCCTCGAAGTTCTGTTACATTCCGTGGCTCTGGCCAGTCCCTGATAGCCCTGATCTTCTCCTCGTGGACTCTCACCCCGTCCACTCCTATAATGTGTCCCAGATACAGCATCTCCGTCAACCCGAACTCACACTTGGAGAGCTTGGCAAAGAACTACTGCTCCTCCAAAATGCGCAAGACCGTCTCAATGTGCTGGAGATGCTCCTCCCAAGTCCTGCTGTATATAAGGATATCATCAAAGAAAACCAGCACGAACTTCCTCAGATGATCCCTGAAAATATGGTTCATACAAGACTGGAAAGTAGCAGGTGCATTGGTCAACCCAAATGGCATGACCAGAAACTCAAAGTGCCCATAATGACACTTGAAAGCAGTCTTGGGAATGTCCTGTTCCCTCATGCGTATCTGATGGTACCCGGATCTCAAATCAATCTTTGAGAAGAACCGTGCTCCCCTCAACTCATCCATCAGCGCGTCGATCCTGGGAATGGGGTACCTGTTCTTCAGGGTCTTTTTGTTCAGAGCCCTGTAATCAATGCACATGCGTAATGTGCCGTCCTTCTTCTTCACCAGCACTACTGAAGAAGCAAAAGGACTGGTGCTGGGTCGAATGTGACCAAGGGCCAGCAACTCCTGAATGGCCCGTTCTATCTCATCCCGATAGGCCTTGGGATGCCTATACGGTGTGGTAATCACCGCCTGTATCCCCTGCTCCAGCTCGATCGTGTGCTCAAACCCCCGATCCGGTGGCTGTCCTGGCGGAATGTCCCCAAAAACTACTGCATATCTGTCGAGAATAGACTGTAGATCAGGATGCATAGCCCGCCCCGTATCTACTGCCTCCGAAGCCCGCAGCTCTACTGCCCACTCTATGTCTCCCTTGCGGAAAGTCGCCTCCATGCTGTGTGCTGATACTGTCTGAGGTGGATAGGTGTTCTGCCCTCGTATCTTCTCATGCTTCCCCGTCTTGGGATCATCCCACTCCATCTCTAAGGCCTTCCAATCCGTCGTGACCTTCCCCAGAGTAATAAGCCACTGAACCCCCAATATCACATTGGTGTCTGGAATGTCCACCACAAAGAAGTGATCGGTCAATGTATAGGTGCCCATCGTCACTGATAACTCGGGTACATATCGAGCACATGCCATGGTCTGATCTCCTGGTACCAAAACAGAAAACCCATCAAAGCCCTCCGTCGGTATGCCTCTCCGCGCAACCATCTGGGCATCAATGAAGTTGTGGGTGGCCCCACTGTCGACTAAGACTGAAACCTGCTGTCCGCGCACTGTCCCCCGTACGCGCAATGTCAAATACTTGGGAACTCCTCGCAATGCTGCTAGAGCTCCCCCAGTAGGCGCGAATGATGCCCCACCTGCATCGGGTGGTGGAGGTGGTAAGGTACTCTGAGCTGCATAACATCCACCTGTCTCCTCATCGTCCTCCTCATCCTCTTCTCCGCTACTCTCGGAGAAGACTTCTATGAAATGTGCCTTCCCTGACGTACATTTGTGTCCTGGCGCCCATGGCTCCTGGCAAGTGAAGCACAATCGCTTCCTCCTCAGCTCTCTCCTGGCCTCATCCTCAATCTGCCCTCGTCCCTTATTCGCCTTGGGAGGCGGAATCCTCGTGTCCTTTCCCTTAGGCTGGAAAGCCTGTCTCTAGGGATAAGGCGGCCGAGTCCTGGGCAAGACATCCTGTAAGTCACGGGCCCTACTGATAGCATCCTGTAGTGTAGCCGGTTTGTTGGACCGGACTAGGCCACGAAGTGGCTCTGACAGCCCCTCCACAAACATATAGACCATCCGAGCTGTCGATAAGTCAGGTACCATCACTGAAACCCTCAAGAAGTCTGAGATGTATGCCTCTGCACTCCCAGTCTGTCTGAGCTTGGTCAGCTCAACAAAATGCTGCTCCGGATCCCTCCTGTCAAAACGCTCCACCACTCTCTTGGTGAACTCAGCATATGTCGTCACTGTGGAATGTCCCAGTGTTGCCATCCCATGAAACCACCAGTCCTGGGCCTCACCCTCTAAATGCAATGTAGCCATCTTAATGGCCTCCATCTCCGACATCTGGTTAAGCTGAAAATAGATGTCTAGCTTCTCCACCCAGGACTTTGCCGTAGTCTTTGATGAACCATCAAACATAGGCAAATGGAATTTACTAGCCGCACGGTGGCCATCACGGTGGGATCCACGCCCCTTGTGTTGGTGCTGCTCATGCTCAGGGGGTTTGATGCCACATCGGTACTGGAGATAGCGCTCATAGGGGAGAGTATCCATGAATGCTTGTCCTAAGCCCTGCCACTCTGCAAAAACGGCTGCATATTGAGTTGGACTCACCTCTCTTGGTGCTGTCGACCCTTCGTCCTCTACCAGGAAAGTAGGCATGGTGGGTCGCGTGGGGGCTGGATTGTCCCTCGGTGCACTTCCCCGTACTCCTATCCCTGTGTCCTCTGGCGAGAATGTGGGCATAGTGGATCGCGCGGGTGCCTGAGTCGTCACAATGGGGATAGCATCACGCACTGGTATATGGTGAGACATACCCGATCCTTCTCCGACCTGGAAAACCCTAGGGGGTTCTCTTTGTGCTACCTCTACGGCTGCAAGCCTCTGTGACATATCCTGCATGTGATGGATGATTGCATCCAGCTTCTCAGCTGTGTCCGCCATCGGATCCTGCTGCTCTGTGTCCCTCACAGGCTGCTCTGTCTCTGAATATTTTTCAGGTGGCTCCTGATCAGAATCACTTCCCCCGAAAGGAAACTTCCACCCTCTCTCAGCTTCTCTGCATTCCTTCCGATAGATGTAGGGGTTATCCCCGGGCGTCATAGATTTCTAGCACCACAGGCTGAGCCAGATCTATGCTCTGATACCACTGTAATATCCCCAAAGGGAAATAACCAGTAATACACAGAAATATGCCAGACAGATATAGAAAATACAATGCTGGAACGAGATCATGGAACAAGTACACATAGAATGCCAGAAAACTAAGCCATTTTATTAATCTGAAAGTACATAGAGAGGAGTACAAGATAACCAGAATGAGTGCACCTATCCTTGCCCTAGGCAAGTGGAGACCCTCTCGAGATACGATAATGGCTACAAACGGAATGAGCGTCTAGGCTGAGTGAAAGAAGAGGCTCTTCTTTGGAATGCAATGGGCCTGTGAAGGCCCCCGGAAGATGGGCGATCTCAAATCATCAAACCCTCTGATGAAAACGTTGTCTCTACTAGTGACGGCGCGAGAAGCAGAGGATGGAGTACTAGTCACAAAACCTCCAGATGAATAGATCAGCCTCTCAAGACTAGGAATGCTGGAAAACGCTGTCAAGGTCCACTCACATGATCATGCTCATCAGATCAGCGTCCTTTATGCTCAGATATACTGGATCTGAAGCCTCCAATCCAGATCTGCGTCCTATCCCCCCAGATCTGCGTCCTCCTAGCTCAGATCTACTGCTATCTCTTCAGATCTATGCTGGATCTGCCAATATCTCCTCAGATCTGCAACCTCCAAGGCTGGATCTAATGTTATCTCTTCAGATCTAGGCTGGATCTGCCAATATCTCCTCAGATCTGCAATCTCCCAGGCTGGATCTAATGCTATCTTTCCAGATCTGCACCCTACAGAACTAGATCTGCAAATATCTCCTCAGATCTGCAATCTCCAAGGCTGGATCTACTAATGTGCCTTCAGATCTGCGTCCTTCTTATAGTACTTGTCATCTAAAAGTCTATAAGAAGAATTTCTTGTGGGTTTTCCTCTCCAAGAGGGAGAGGTTTTGGCCGTGGCTCGAAGAGCCTAAATTTGTGTCTCTTGTATTTTGGTAATTGACTTGATGAAACACATAACAAGCTAAGAAGAGAAGACATAAGTAAAGGAATTAAGCTCACAAGTAATTATCAAGAAGAGAATTTGAATTAATCTCCGGCCCTGCAAATTCTCAACATGGTATGAGAGCTAAGGTGCTAAAAGATAAGGGCTACTTAGCAAGGAGGCACTTAAGAAAGCAAGAATCAAAGTCAAGGTCAAAATTTGCGTTGAAAAGTCAAATCAGTTTGCAAGGAAGATTCTCGAGCTATTTTAAGAAAGATCTTCAATCTCACTCAAAGGATCAACTCATCAAGAAAATAATCTTTGCCATCAAAGATCTATATTCAAAACATTGTTGAAAGAAACATCATCTTTTGGAGATATCCTTCATCATCAAGGATCCAAGATAACCTACATTGGAGATTTCAAACTTAGAAGAAGCTCCTGACTTCGTCTTCATCATCATCAAGGAAGCTGCAAGTCACTCTACTCAAGTAAGTATCTATGACCTTATTTAAATATGTTAAGATGACTTATTGTAAAGAGAGCAACAAATTGGTTGGGTCATCAAACTTTAGTGCATGGAAGAAAAGGACAGATTTGAATCTAATTGAAGACGAAGTTATGGACTACATTGAAGGATCTACAATTCAACCCTCAAAAGAAGATGCTCCAACTCATGCCAAGTACATGAAAGGAGAAATCAGAGCCCAGAGGATTCTCATAGAATCCATTGAGGACTCACTCATTCCCAATGTATCAAAACTAAAGTCTGCAAAAAAAATATATGAGGAACTGGTGGAGCCATTCTCTATGAGTATTGCGGGAGAAGCAATCTCTCTGAGACAAGAACTATACAAATGAAATTGTCAAGAGAAGAGGCAATCACTTCATACTTTATGAGGATATCTGAAATAAGAGACTGTTAATTTTGGGAAACTAGGTCCAAACTCCATGTTGCACTACTCATATGATGATGGCCATATCTTTGTTGGATTCCTATTTCGGAGAGGTGCAAGATTGATCGAAAGATCATCTTGTTTGGATGAGCAGAACATATATTTTGAATTTATTTTCCACACATGTGCAAGGTCGGCCAGATATGTAATGTAGGCTCACATGCCTAATAGATGTGTCAGACACCCTCACTGATGGATATAAATTGGAGAGACTTGGAGGTCATTTGCTCATCAACTCATCACACATCTCTCACTATGGTCTGATTGGTTCAATAGCCTTTGGAGGCCTCTTCCCTTCACACGTGTGAAGCTGAAGGAGCTGTTTTCTGTGGATCTGTTTAGGGCTTAATTGCAAAAGTGTTGACAAGCGTTGACCGTGGTCAACCCTTGGTCGTTTGACCTCAAAACTTTGCCAAAATTCTGATTTTGAGAGGTCGTACTGTTGGGCACAAAAATCAACGGAAAAGGAGTTGTTTGACTGAAGCCCTAATCTGCAGCGTTGACTTTCTGTTGCTATCCTGCATTGACTTTTGGTTGACTTGTGATGAGCTGTCTTTGAGGGTTGTGGGTGTGACATTTGGAAGGTTGGCTGATCTAGAAAGGCTTTGTTGGCTGAAGCATCCTATTGACTGTCGTAACACACCATATCCTATATCTTTGTTGGGCAAGAAGAATTGTAAATCTAATCTATATTATTGGCTTATCTTCTGTTGATCTATTATTATGTTCTATCAGCATTTTACTTTCATGTTTATGTGATTGCTAATCTGTATCGGGCCTAAGAAAGATTGAAGTGAATTTGCATTAAGCATAGAACACACCATGGTCATCTAAATTTAACATGGTATCAGAGCTAAGGTGAAGACAAAGTCCAAGCTAGTGTAAGAAGCAATCACCAAAGAAGGAATCCTATCAAGGAAAAATGGCCTCCTCAACCTACAGGGGTTTCAAGGCTGATGATAAGTTGACTGATAAGTATGATTATCATGCATGGAAGATGTCCTTGGGTTTCGTATTAGAACAAGATGTCATGGACTATGTGCAGGTGAAGATTCAAGAGCCTCCATCAAATGCAGCTACTGCCACAAAGACGAAGTATAGAAAGGGGAAATCAAAGCAAAGATAATTATCCGGGATTCTATTCATAAGCACTCGGTTGCTTACATTTCTGAGCTGAACACATCTAAAGAGATGTATGATAAGTTGGTTAGCATGTTTAGGGCTAGCAATGCTAATCAAATCCTTTTCTTCAAGAATCAATTGAAGAATATCAAGAAGGGCAAGGATGAATCTATTCAATCATATTTTATGAGGCTCACTGAAATCAGGATTAACCTCCTGGCTATTGGGGAAGCAATATTTGATCGAGAGATGGTTCTTATTGTGCTTGGAGGTCTCCCCCGTGATTGGTATGTATTCAATACTACTTAATAATATTGTGATTCCTAATTTTGATGAAATATTGACGAGATGCACTCAAGAGGAGACAAGAATGATGGAGAGAGATTATCCTTCAAATGGAAATGGAGGTGACCCTACTGCCTTCGCCGCTCATGCAAAGAAGAAAAACAATGGTGGACCGAGAAATCAAAACCATGGAAGAGCGGAGCCCAAGGAAAGGAAGGGAAGATGTTACACTTGTAACAAGTCTAGTCCCTATGCAAGAGAGTGCCCTAATAGAAAGGACTCTCCCAGGGATGATGACAACAACAACTCCAGGGGGAATGGCAATCAAAGGAATAACAGGTTAAAAGTAAAAAGGAAGGCTCCCTCTGATCGTAGTCGAAATGGGTAACCTTTCAAGAGGTAAAGAAATTCCAAGTACAATGAGTCTAATGTTGTTGATAATAAGATAAATGAATTTATTCTTGTATCTGCCCTCTCTGCAGCATCTCCACCCGACACCTTGGATGTCTGGTTGATTGATAGTGGTGCTTCAAGGCACCTCACTGGTTATAAAGAAGCCCTCTCTAACTTAATTGAGAAGGATACTAATCTGGAAATTATCCTTTGAGATAATAACACCTATCCCATGAAAGGGACAGGGACTGTGACCCTTCATCTATCTCAAGGTCAAGTCCTCTGCTTACAAGATGTGTGTACGTACCTGATTTGAAGAAGAACCTTGTGTCTATTTCGGCAATGGAAGACAAAGGATTCAAGGTGGCATTTGTTGATGGAAAGGTACGCATCTGGAAGAAGAACTTCAAGGAAGCTCTTACTATTGGTTTTAGAGTTGATACACTCTACCAGGTTGGAAGAGGTCCATTGGGGGCTATGTCATGTGATACAACTCTTCAAACAGAGATATGGCACCAACGGTTTGCACACCCTCATTATAAAGCCCTTCCCGAAGCAAAGAAGGTGGTAACAGGGATGCCTGAATTTAGAGACGATCATGAAGGTATATGTCAGGGTTGTACCGAAGGGAAGCATGCAAGGGGACCATTTCCCTCAAGTGTCACAAAGACAACTGATATATTGCAGTTGATACATTCTGACTTATCTAGTATGCTGTCTGTGACATCCTTGGGAGGATGTTCCTATTACATGATTTTTACAGATGACTTCTCCCGGAAGACATGGATATATTTCTTGAAGAAGGACGAAGCATTCAAATGGTTTCCTACCTTCAAGGCCTTGGTGGAAAATCAAATCGAGAAGAAAATCAAAGTTCTGAGGACCGACAATGGGACCGAGTATGAGTCAAATGAGTTTAATGACTTTTGTAGAGAAACTGGCATTAAGAGGGAGACCACAACTGTGTACACACCTGAGCAAAATGGTGTTGCTGAAAGAAAGAACAGGACCATTGAGGAAGTTGTCCGCGCCATGCTATGTGACCAAGGTCTTCTGAAATTTCTATGGGGAGAAGTTGCGAACATTGTTGTGTACGTTTAAAATAGATGCCCGCATTCCACTCTGGACTCCAAAACTCCCGAAGAAGTCTTCTCTGGTAAGAAACCTGATGTTTCTCATTTTAGAGTTTTTGGTTGTCTTGTTTACTTTCATTTGCCGAAAGAAAAGAGAAGCAAGTTGGATGCTTCTGGAAAGAAGGGAATGTTTGTGGGCTACAGTGAAACTTCGAAGGCATATAAAATCTATGTGTCTGGTCAAAGAGAAGTGGAGATATGCCACGATGTCACCTTCGATGAAGATGATGCCCTCAAGAAAGTGAGAAATCTTCTTAGCTCTAGGGAAGACAAATAAGATGAAGAAGCAGGGAAGCAGGAAGGGCTGAAGGATGAACTGATGCCTGATGAGGACCTATGGATCCTAATATCCTATTGATCCACCTCCTTCAAATAAGAGAAGACCCTCATGGCTCAGGGATACTCTCGCAAATGTCGAGAGACACATTGTCCCAAGGGGGTCATTCCGTGTAAGCAAGAAGCCGAAAAGATACCAAGGGTATCTAGCAGCCATGAGTACGATAGTACAATCTGAGCTTGGATCATTTGAAGAAGTCGTAAAGCATCAAGTTTGGAAGGATGCTATGCACGAAGAATATGAGTCCATTATGAAAAATTATGAGTCCATTCTAGGATGTGATGACATATTGATGAAGCGGGTCAAGGGAATGAAGTTCTTTATTCTAGTCAATTTGCTACAGAATGACTCAAATGAAAAAGGTATGAGGTATACATATTTACATGCTGACCCTGGATGTTGTGAAGTCATGTCATATGGTTGCGGGTAATGAACTTCTATATTTAGAAGTATGATATATGGAGGAGGATCTCTCACGGTGCACTGTCAAATGAAATCAACATAATATACCCTCATACAGTATATGAGGCAGTTGTATATGGACAAGGAACTGGAAATTGGAAGTTCCTGGGAATGAAGATGTGCAGAAAGAAAGAGATCATGAAGTGAACCATATCAAGAGGCAGTTATCATCCGGCAGCCAAGAATATGTGACTAGAATATCTCTTGGGAGGATATGTAGACTCTGATAGAAGTCTGGTAAAGAAGAAGACCCTTGAAAAGACATATCATTAGGAGATGTGTCAATCTGAATACAGGATGTCAATGCCTACAAGAAGATGTCATGGTGAAAGATCATCACTGAGGTAATTTTTGATTTGAAAGTTCATATGCATATGTTTATCTGGATGAATTTATGCAAGGTTGCCAATCATGTGAAAGGATGTAAGATCCTTGGAGATGGTTCGAAGGAAAGCAGCATGGCATAAAGGTGGACTAGATGAGAAAGACTGATGAATCACCTTTTGGTAGATGACATGACTCATGGATGAAAGTGATGGATGATATGTGCCCTATGAAGCTAAAGTTGAAGATTCCTCAATATCGAAATCCAAGGCAAGGGCAGCGCTCGGGTGTCTAGGGCCAAAAATTGGCCGAGTCTTGTAAATCTCGTTTGAGGGTGTGGATCAGTCAGTCTTTTGGTCTCAGAACAGCAGGATAGCTGCAGATATTTTTTTTCTTTGTCGGGTTAACCAGTAAGGTACCCATATTTGTTGTTTTCAGAAACTACGTAATAATATAAACCAGTGTTGCGAACATCTCGATAACATCCCGATTTTATCTCAAAATCACGAATTTTTGCCCTAGACGATGTTTGCCGATTTTTAAAGATATCTTTATGGTATCTTGAAGACCGATTTTCCCGCATTGGGTTTTTCCGGGGACAGTTGTCCAAAAAATTTTGCGTCACTTTATCTATGTGTACATGTATTTCTGTTTTAGATCTGAATCGGTGAAAGTCTGTTATGTGTTTACTTCGATGTTAATTTGAATATTTCCGCATTAATAAATTGTTCAAGTAGGAGAAGTATAACCAGATCTAACAGTAGAATTTCTGCATGAAGTAACATTTAGAAATTTTCACAGTATCTTCAATGGAGATTTTCATATTCCAAGTCTTCTGGAGTAATTAACTTATGAGTATACGAACTTTGTTCGTTACAATGGTATCAGAGCATTCCTTTGAGTATACGGACTTTGTTCATTACAGAGAGTGAGTTCCCTGTCAGCAATAACTTCTCCAATAGATAGCAAGTCATCCTTGATTTGAGTTATTCTCATGAAGTAGGATTGGATAGGCTCCCCTTTATCCATCTTTATATGCTTCAACTTGTTCTTGAGAAAGAGGATTTTATTTGCATTGTTCACTTTGAACATCCCAACCAGCTTATCATATATTTCTTTAGAAATTCCCAAATTAGAAACATAGGCAACCAAATGCTTTTGAATGGAGTCAATCAAAATTTTCTTTGCTTTGACTATGTTTTCGCAACAGCAGGTGCATTTGAAGGAGGCTACACCACTTTTCCCTGCACATAGTCCAATACTTCATGTTCTTCCAAAGTCAGGTCCAAAGTCATCTTCTATGCATGATAGTCAAATTTGTCATTGAGATTGTCCTTAGTCTTGAAGTAAGATGTAGAGGCCATTGAGACTTGTCCAATAATCTTTGTCCAACAGTTCTCGTAATGATTGATTTTCTTTCTCTTGCTTGGACTTTGTCTTCACCTGGGCTCTGATACTATGTTAATTTTAGATAACAATGGTATGTTCTATGCTTGCAACAATTACTTCAATGTCATTTTACTAGCCAAATGATAAATTCCACTTAATTTCCAATATCAATCACATAAACCATTAATCACATTGATAGTAACTATAGATGGAACATAAACAATAAAATGCAGAAGAGAAGCCAAGACAAGAGAACACAAGAATTTGACTCAAGCCAGGGAAAAACACCAAGATGGGGAAAACCCTTGATCAATTCTTCTTATTATAAATATCAAATGTTCAGCAAAGAGAGAAAGTAGAATAATACAAAGTCAAAGTCAAAATTGACTTGCCAAATCACTGTCCAAAACAGCCCTGTAAAATCTGCAATTCTGCTCAGTGTCAACAGCAGTCAAATCAACCCTAACCAGAAAGTCAACAGTAGTCAAACTTTGCCAAAACAGCTCGGTCGAAGGAGAGAGGAACTCAGCCTCTCTTGCTGGTCAAATTCAGCCCAACACAGTCAACAAATTTTGCAGTCAAAGTTAGTCAACCTGAAGTCCATCATGAGGTCAACGCCGGTGAAAGTGCCCAGAAATTCTCAGTTTTTGTGCCAATCACTGTGGCCTTCCCAAATAGAATTATTCCTCCAAAAATCGCAGTCAAAACAGGTCAAGACACTTTGGTCAATGCTGGTCAAACTTCAGCTGAAACAAAAAAGTCAACGCAATCAAAAGAGCCTCCTGAAATCCACACATGTGAGAGAAAGACAGCAGCCTGCAACTTGTACGACCCAATCAGATGAGGAGAGAGAAGATATATTTAGTTGATGAGGTGCCAAATGAGGTTGTAGGTCAAAAGGCATGTTTGTTGGGCTTCATGAGCCTACAAGATGGTGAGGCCGACCTTGACAATTTGCACATGTGTGGGCTTCACTTCAAAAACACATTTCTCCTTGTCAAATTTAGTGATATTTAGGCCGATTTTGGTCTTCTCAAAAACAAGAATTCAATGCAATAATTATCTCCATCAAATGAGCTGTTCAAAATGGAATTTGACCCTAGTTACCAACTTTAACAGGCCAGCAGGTTTTTGATGAAGTTTTCCTTGTACAAGGGATTTACACCTTGAAGATTTTAAAGAGATTTCAAAGTACAGAAGGAAGCAATGATCCAAGGTTATATTCTTCAAGTTCACAGATGGTCAACATAATGATGAAGCCCAAGCAAAGGAGAAGTTCGAGGACACAAGGAGAGATTTGGTTTGGTCAATAACACATCCTTCACAAAGAGAGAGTGTCAGTTTTTCCCTATTGCATCAAAAACTGTTTTCTCCCATAGTGGCTGTTTTCTCCCATAGTGGCATAGCAATCATCTTTAGCAGCAAAGGCACAACAACAGCTGGCACAACAGTCTGGATTTGTGCAGGGTACTTGTGCAGTAATGATAAGGGTGCAGCTGAGGAGAATGTGGATGCAACACTAGATTGTCTGGGGCTGCACAGCAGTTATGTAGGACATAGATTGAGAGGGTGCATGGATGCTAGAAGTTTTCACTTTTGCATCAGTTATTGTTCTATCCTATAGTGGCATAGTAGTCAACCAGCAAAGGCACGCCAACAGCAGCCAAAGCATTGGATTCCTGTGCAAGGTACTTGTGCTGTCACAATAAGGGTGCAGCTGAGGAAAATGGGGTTGCAACACTAGATTGTCTGTGATACTAAACTGCAATTATGTGGGAGAATATTGAGAGCGCACACGCATGCCTTCCAGCATGTATGCGCCAACCTCAACCACGTCCAGTTTTATGGCTGTTTTTCCAGATTTAGCATTCCAATTTTAGAATAGATGTTTTTCTTCTTTTGGAATTTGAAATCCAGATTTAGAAGTAGGCTGCTTTTATCTTCAATTAGCTTTTGTTCTAAAGTAGATTAAGCACATGAGCCAGGGAAACTTCCAATTTTAGGGACAGCATACTTCCCTGGACAGAATTAGATAATGGTTTTGCTTTTCTAATTTTCAGCACCCACAGGGATGGGCTATTTTGTCTTCTCCTCTAGCCTTCCTCGTTTATATTATATAAAGAAGGCAGGATAGAAGTGGTTATTTTTAAATGCTTTCAAGTGTGAGATTGAGTTGTGCTAGTGATTCGAATAGTACTTTTGAGCTGTAGCAGTGTGTCATTTTTCCAGATTGAATAAAAAACAGAATGCAGTTTTGTAAGATCAGTTTTGTACACTCTGTCCTATATTTTCAGTATGATGTGTTAGTAGATTACAGATACAGAATTTACAGGTTTGATAGTCCTTGAAGTTTTATGTTTTAGCTACTTGGGTTTTCTGAGTGCTGCCTACCATGCTCTGAAAATTTTAACAAGGCCTACAGAATATTATGTCATCCACCAAGGATTAATAATTCTTGTGGTCTGCACCAACCGGATGGCATGAATCTCAAAGAAATGAGACTGGGTGCAAACCCCAGGCAAGCTGGAGGAAGTCAGCTATACAGTGCAGCCCTTGACCTTGGGATGTATTTCTCAAAGCACTTTCAACAAAAATATAAAATATGAAGTTACAAAAACCTTCATGATATTCTGGCCTGCAAATTCTCAAGCTAGGAGTCTTATTTCCTTTATTTGGTGCTGTTATGTTATGAATGGATATTGTCTTGGAAAAATACAGGAAATCAAAAATATACATTGTCCTTGGCCTTTCAGCCCAAAAAAATATGTTATTGCTGTCAATAGAATGTCCCAGATACCGCTTATTGCAGTCCTCCAACATAGTCATTTAGATAAACATCAGAGCATCACAAAACCTACCTAGAATACTTAGCCCTCCATAACCATTAATAGCACTGCTAATCTATTTTATAAGAAAAACAGAGAAACATCATCGTCTAGAATATTTGAAAAGAGAGCTTACTGAAACCAAGGGTCCATCTCTAAATTCTTGAACTGCTATGATGCCTTCCTGCAGAGACAAGGCATCCTTTGAGAACCATTCCACCTTAATATTAAATTCCCAATATAAGTGAAGAAAAGAGCTAGACTCAAACCTTCTTTTAATCTCCATAACTCTACTCATGACTGGGCTCAAAACCAAATTTGCTATCACATTTTTCCCATTAGCCCAATCTATTAATAATTTAGAATCTCCCAATAGTTGAAGTTTCAGAATTCCCCTATCTGCAGCATATTTCATCAAAAGCAACAAGGCATACAGCTCAGCTCCATTGTTAGTTCCATGTCCAGTCAAATATTTTATATTAATTTAATGGGAAAGTGACAGAAATAAAATGCAGCCAGAACCACGATTATATGGGGCCCCTTGTCAAGCCCCATCAAAGTAGCCCCAGGCCACTAAATAGATAATCAACCACAGGTTCAATTAAAACCCTTCTAAACAGTGCTTTGTATCTATTCCCTGGAACAGTGCTTTGTCCCTTGCTAGCCATATACCCACAAAAAAAAGCAAGGAGGCCCTGTGACTCCCAACAGAATTGTCATGATGCCAATGTTCAAAACACTTCCCCAAGAAATCCTTATCTCATTGATTTTCCACTAGTCAACTGTGATATTTCTTTCCAAAGTAAATTAACTAAAGGACCACTGTTTCAACAGCAGACATAAAACCCTTGCAAAATGTACTTCATGTGATTCCAAGCTGTCAAAACTTAGCTCAACACAGATGCTACCAGTAGTGGACTTTGAAAGGCATTGAGTGATTTTAGTAGATTAATTGATGCCTATATAACTGATATCAGGTCAATATACACATAAACAAAGGTATACAAATGACCATAGAGGAATTGCTTAAATGTTGAGAAATAGGCTTCAACCTTATTTTGTGAAGTCATGCAAAATAAACCCTAGTTTATGAATCAGAAAGTTACCATAGACCAGACCTTTAACAATAGTATGGCCAGAATTCAATCTAAAATAAACATATTCTGAGATCATTGGATCTAATGCTTTGTGATCTGTAAATTCAAAATTAGTTGAACATTTGCAGATAGAGATTTAAGTAATGGGTAAGTATAAAAACCTGGATGGTGATGAACAGGACTGCTGCAATGAGGAGTAAGATCCGCACATCACAGATGTTTCTGGGTATTGCTAGAGGCATTGTAATTGGAATGGTAAGCACTTTCTTCCTTCTTCACCCTTCCTCCTGATCTTGCTTGTTTTAGGACACCAGGAAATTCATTTATCCAACCCTTGCAAAGCCCTGCATCTAAGAAATATAGTTAAAACAATGACACTTTTGAGAAGCATCCAAAGATAATAATCTAGCTTCAGTCTTCTGTCCTGGTGTGCATTATTCAATCCCTGCTCTTATTTTCCTTTTTATATAAATATTGAGAGAGAAAATATATGAGGAAATTCCATTTGATGTTGCCTTTTGGGCATGATGGATAAAATTTGAGGAAATATAGAAATGAGAGCACATGATAGAGTTAATGGCTAAACATTCATGCAACCATGAGCTTAACCTCCTCCCGTCCATACAGTTAACAATGTCAAACAAACATTTACAATACCAAAAATAAATTTGATCTTCAATGCTTGTTAGATTTAAAATAGACTAATATAATTTAAGATAAATGTTAAATCCTTTTAGAGGAAGCATGGAGGAGAATAGGGAAGGGTCTATGCTAGTGGCTCATTGGATGGTTCCTATAATTATTGATAAGCAAGAGGATCTTGCAATTAGGTCTTGGTGGTTCAAACTTCAAAATGTAGTGCGTGGCACAGTCAGAGGTTTATGTTTTAGCTATGTGCTTTAGGAATGGATGGTGAACTCTTTCCTAGTAGCAGAATGGATATTAGGAGGAACGCCAATATGCTGGAATGGGAAGGGAATAGAACTGGATTATAGATGAATATTTTATGTCTCCAGAGAGAAATCCAAGGATGACTATAAAGACATATTTGCATATTAAAAATATAATTTGAGGCAGAATCAGCAGGCAGTTAAGGGCAAGGCTACTTGGGAGAGGGAGCGGGAGCGGGAGCGCCACTTTCAGAAGCTCCCAGTCCGGGAGCGTTTCGGAGTGCGTTTTTTATAATATATATATATTTTTTATATTTTGATGCATATATGTCAACAAAAACACATAGAATGATGAATTAAACATTACCAAAAAAAAAAAAAAAACATAGATTGAACCATATAACATCAATCATCTAGAAGTTATAATCTTCTAATCTAGAAGATTATGTTTCTAATCTAGAAGTTAGAAACATACAACATATTGACTCTTGAGTCTCATGATTCATCAATCTTAAAGTTTCAAGCTTTCAAAATTCAATATATAACATTTATCATCATTGATTCATTAATCACCATAGTTGTACTTGTGAGCTAAGTGTAACATTTACGACAAAGAATATTTAACATGAAATGAAATGTTATAAAATGAAACAAAATGAAACAACTTTCAAATTTCATGAAGCGTCATATTCATAATTCATAATGAGTTATAGACTTATAACTGCCAACTTCAAAGTTTCAAACTTCAAACTTAAATTGTCATATATTGTTTACAAAAAATATCATAATAAATATGAAAGAGTCAAGTTTCAACAGTTATAAAAAGTTAAAAACTACTAGAAACTAGAAAAGACTAGTAAATCTATTTTATCTATTGGTTGGCCTCTTGCCACGAGAAATGTCTAATTTTTGAAATTTGAGCAGATAGTGGTAATGGTGGTCTTCTAAGGTTGGCCTTAATGCTTGTTGACATTGTCTTCCCTTAGAAAATATAATTAAATTAATGTGAATAAATTCTCTAGAAATGTTAAAGCATATTTGTAAAGATGTAAGAATGAAGAATAATTTCTCTAGAAACGTTAAAGGGTATTTGTAAAGATGTAAGAATGAAGAGAAGATACTTTATGTCAGACAACCACTTAAAGATAATGATCCAATCAAATATTCACACAAATTCCCAAGATGTAACCCAGAAGAAAATGAAAAAGCTCTAACCTGTGGTTTGTCTTGGACGAAATAATGTGCAAATTGTCAACCATAGAAATCTAGATGGTTGTAAAGATTTAAAAATCTTAAAAACGATGGCGTATTAATAAACACTGAACACATATTATCATTAATTATCTAAAGTTTAAGCAATTGCATTTTCATCAACTTGTTACCCACTTTGACCTTAAGGTCATAAAATCTCTAATAAACAGTAGATGGGAAAATGCACAAGCCCCCATCTCATGCAAGCAATAAGGCCATGACCTAAAAGGGTAGAGGCATTGATGAAACATCAACAAATATTTCGGTCATCCATCACTACCTCCATGATTGCAAAGGACTGTCAACTTGTTTTCAATGTGAGAAAGGAGTAGGTGTAAAGCATTAACAATAGTACAAAGAATGATTTCATAATATTTAAGCCCTTTTTACAGTGGAGAGAAATTGTTGTTGAATTAAATACTGAGTTTCAAAGGTTCATATATTCTGCTTATAATAATTACAACAACACGAGTCTTAAAGCTAAGCTCTTGTTTCTATTCCTTAATGAAAATTAGCCTTTACTCATATCTTGACAGTTGATCCTTGCATAAAAGTTTAAAACGAATATGATGTATGCTTTTCAACTAGTTTGAACAAAATCCATTCCACTTTATAGTAGGAAATTGTCTCAAGATTGTTAAAGGATATAGCTTTCCCAGGTTTAAAATAAAATAATGGCCATTACCAAATGGAATTGTATCAGAATATGTTAAAAAATAGTTGTAACACAAATTATATTGACAGTATAGTTAGGTTGGCAAATGGATGATTTAAGCAAATGGAGAGCAAGTAATTTCATTTAAGACCAAGTCTTTAAGCAAAAAAAAATGCTCCCTCCCTAAAAAAACGCTCCCGAAAAAGCTCCCTCCCTAAAAAAATGCTCCCTCTCTAAAAACAAAAACGCTCCCTAAAGCGCTCCCTAAAACGCTCTCTGAAAACCAGGGAGTGTTTTTCCTGTTTAGGGAGCGCGCTCCTGATGCGCTCCCAAAACGCTCCCGCTCAGAGCATGAATTGGGAGCGGGTTCAAGAGGGGGGGCGCTCCCCCGCAACCCTGGTTAAGGGTCAGTTTATTTAGTCTAACAAAAAAAAGGACCATAGGGGATTAATACTGATAGCATTTAATGGGTGTGTCCAGAAGGCAGGATATAACTGTTTAAAATATAAGTGGAAGATTTGTAACTGGATCCAATTATCTACCTATTACCACCTTGCATGGTCCTCGATGATGATGTAAAACAGATGGCAACCTTGAAGAGAACATGGGGGTAGGCTTGGGTTCTTAATGTGATAATGTGTGCCGAACTAGGTCTTTGAAAAACACATTGCCATAAGTTCACCCCCCTAACTCCAAGTGCCCCCATGGCTACTTGACTGTTGCCAAGAGATGCCAATGAAACCTTTGTAAATATTTTTATGTACAACTGTTTCTGTACTTGAAGGTAGATTAACAGATATTAAGCGATCTCTGTAAAAAGGGCACTAAAAAGGCTAACATTGAAAAAAAAAAATCTTTATTACTAAACTGACAGCGAGCTTGTGAAAATTGAACCTACATTCAGAGATAATCGACCCACGATTGTGTGGAAGTAACCCACATTGGTCCCTGGGCACTTCTCCAAAAGACAATCTCAAACAGGCTTCATCGCTTTCTAGCAGTAGAAAACAAAAGACAGAATACAGTTAAATCTTTTCGCTGATGTACATCAGACAGTGGCAATTTTATAATATAACTCCATCACAGTATAATACAAAGTTAGAGAACGGGCCACGGTTCATTGCTGAGGTCAACAGAGTATTAAGTCATCCACCAGGGTTCCACTCCTGCCGTGGTTTGCCCTACCCAGATGGCATGAGTTTCAAAGGATGAGACTGGGTGCAAGTCCCAGGCAAGCTGAAGGAAGCAGTGAGGCCCTTAACCTCAGGTAGAGTTTCTCAAAGCACTTCCAACAAAACAAAACAAAAAATACGAAGTTGCTTAAACCTTCATCTTATGCTGGGCTGTGAATTCTCCAACTGGGAATCTTATTTCCTCCCGTTGGTGCCGTTATGTTATCAATGGACTTACGGCTCTTCATGGGGCTATTGTCTTGGCAAAATGTGCTTCGTGTGAGTCCGAGTCGTCAAAATTTAGCTCAAAATGGTTAGTACTGGAAGTGGACTTTGAAATTTTGAAAGGTATTGCCTGGCTTCAGTACACTAATTGCGGCCTGTATAACTGATATCAGGTACATATTCATATAAACACGGATATAAAATCGGTATCCAACTCTAATTCATCATTCAGCAAGTTGCCCTAGAACGGGGACCTTGAACAGCAGTATAGCTGGAATTCAATATACACTGAACATATTTTTTCGGATCAGTGAACGTACTGTTTTACGATTTGTAAAATCGAAAATGACTGAACATTCGCGGGATTGACATTTAAGTGATAAGTAAATATAAAAAGCCGGCCCACTGTTTTGTGGTCTGTAAATTTGAAATTGGCTGAATATTTTCAGGATGGAGATTAAAGTAATAGGTTAATATAAAAACCTGGTCTAATATTTTTGCGGTTGGTAAATATTTGCCATACGGAGATTTAAGTAACGGGTAAATATTAAAACCTGGATGCCGATGGACAGCACTGTTGCGATCAGGCCAAGTGAATCTGTTGGAATTCCATTTATATGCGCATGAATGTAATTCTATTTTTGATAGTAATAAAAAGAGTAGTTGAAAGAGAAATGGACTCTGGCAACGGAATGTGATTTTGAGAAAATGTGAATTACCGAGTGCATTTATTTTTTGGCATAGATATGATGGTCTCGGTGGTTATGCAGGTCAGTAGTTCAGATGTCTCCCGTTCCTGTTGGAGGAGGCTATGCAAACCCACCTGCGGCTACATATGCCGGAACACAAAGTTACGGAGTTGTTGTTCCACCTGGTGGGAACGGTGCCTCGAATCACCGACTATTCACCTCCTAATCCGCCTCCAAATCGCTATGGTCCACATGTTAATTACACATTGATACATTTGGGGGAAATTCTGACACTTGGTTCTGACATTTTTGACCAAATGTCGGAAATCTTTCTAATTTTTTTCAATCTCGTCCGAAACCATTGTTATATCAATGTTTAGAGAAAAGTGTTGCAATACCGACACTTAGACTAAGTGTCACAATTGCGATGTTTGGAGGAAGACATCGCAATTGCGACACTATGCCCCAAAGCGTCGCTATTGCGACCATTGCCTCCAAACGTCGCAAGTGCAACGTTTGTGTCGCACTTGCAACGTTTGGAGGCAGCGGTCGCAATAGCGACGCTTTGGCCGTCGTCGGTATAACGACACTTATATGCTTTAAATCCGTGTCACTTATGGTTTATTTTTTATTTTCTTTTGCTTGAACTAAGTCTTATTTCCATGTGGATTGTGTAATTTCACTTTTATTGCATATTATAGAATGTGTTTGTTTATAAGATTATATGATACATGTGAGATAAAGGTTTATTATTTATCATATATAAACAAATTTTATCAATATTGTACATTTACACTTTTATGAGGTGATGTTATAAGTAAATTCATAAATATCTCTTTTTAATCCTCATTTTACTCCATGAATATGTTTGGAAATAAAATTTCAATAGATTAATTTTCTCCTAACCTATGTATCATCAATATTGTACATTTACATTCTTAATTATGAGGTGATGTTATAGGTAAATCCATGAATATCTACTTTTAATCTTCATTTTACTCCATGAATATGTTTGGAAATGAAATTTCAATAGATTAATTTTCTTGCTATTATATGTTTTACGAAGATATGGTAAGAAATTCTCTCTTGTTCTTCTTAGAAATAATTATATATAATTTTTTTTTTCAAAATAGATTAAAAAAATTATATGAGAAAAATTATTAATTCATTAATATGTGTGTGTGTGTGTTGTGATGAATAATTTCATAGTTCAACTTAATGGTTCATTATATAATCATGTGACCATCACCAATGATATATCTTAAAAAGCAACTGAAAAACCATGTGTACAAAATCGATGTATACTCTAGAGAGTGGTTCTCATACCACTATGTAAATTGTTGTATGCTACTTCAACAAAATTATAAGATAAACTATAATACACATCATATATGCACCATAACAATTTCCATACAACTAATTTGTTTTAGGATACATGTGGCATTCTAGGGGTAAATTCCATATGATGTGTATATCAATCTAGTAGGTGTTGGTAAGTTGTGAGTATCTAAGAAATGATAAGGAATATCCATACATCATGATCTTGTAATGTGATTATAATTTGTGTCTATAATTTCCATAAAATGTATAAATGATTTGTTTAAAAAAAATCAACACAATCAACCCTAAACAATGCTCATGATGTGGAATGTCATTGGTGAAACCAAAATGATGGTCACATGTCCCATTTCTATGGTAATGGTGATCATATATATGTTGTAGCGACACTTGATGAGTAATTAAATAAATCTCAGAGTGTGATTCATTGTGCCATATTTTTTTAAAGCATGATTTGTTTTCCTAGTTTTTACTAATTTGTTAACATATTTTATTCATTTGGAAAGCTAATTAATGATGCTTTAAGTAATTAGGACCTAATGAGAGATCATATTCACATCTTCACTGAAATATATTTGGTAATTATAGTCACTATATGAACCGCACATGCATGCTACTTAAGAAAAATTGAAATATAAACTATAATACACATCTTATATATGCCATAACAATTGTCATACAACTTATTTACTTCTAGATACATATGAAATACTTCAGGTAAATGCCATATTATGTGTATACCAATATAGTAGGTGTTGGTAAGTTGTGAGGATCTAAGAAATGATAATAGTTACAAAGATACCAAGAAAAGAAGAGTGCATGTGCATGATAACCTCTTTCTGGACAACCTATGAATGTCATTCTCAATGAAGACTCAAGACTCAAGTGGATTGGATTGTGTATCAAAACAGTAGGAATGAATCAAAGTTCAATGAATGAATAACTTGATCGAGACAATTTATAGGGAAAGGTAACTTGACTATCAATCTACTAAACCTCACTTTCATGATTAAAAAAACACCCCCACCTTCTCAGTGGTCTCATCATGGTCCACCTATTGAAAAACAACCAACAAATATTATTTTTTATATATTTTTGCATGGCCATTGGACAATGATTTACTATGGTTTTCCTACTAAATTCCAATGGATGATTATTCAAAAAGATTGAGAATTAGTAATTTAGTCTCAAGGCATAGCCAAGAGTCTTACTGGATAATTATAGATTACCTCTCCATTGGATGATTGTACATTTTTCATCTACTTTTTCACGTGAGTTTCAGTTGATGCTAGATCTTTTCCTTCTATTTATTTAGTGAAGCTAAGAGTTAACTTTGATCTTACATTAATAACTATACTTGCATGAATATCCATGCTTTTATACTTCCCCACTGTGGTCAATTTTGATGTATGGCCTTGGCCCATTGATCTTACAATTAACTCACTATTCATATTCAATTTTCTCCAGTTCAGCCCAATAAAATAAGGAAAACAGAAAATGAAGTCTTGATTTTTCTTTCCAGTGCTACTACATAATACAAATACTCTTAAAAACCAATTAATGTATAAATTGTCATCATTCATGCTAAAATCAGTTTCAATTTTTTTAATGAATCTGCTTACAATTAATAGATTACATTGCTCACAGAATAAGAGATAATTTAGAACTATGATTTCACAATAATAAATTACCCTAGCAGTTCAAACTTCGAACATACCTTATGAAATTAAAATATGGCAGGTTAATGAATCAATCTAGTTTCCTCGGAGCCAATCTTGAGCTCGACCTAAGTCTGAATGCCTTGAGAGTGCGAGTGTAAGGAACTAGACGCCTAAAGCTTTTATTTTGTGCTTGTGTAATTCACTGTTTGACCATCAAGCCAAGCCACCAGCTATATTAACACTACTTCATGTTGGGGCAAATTGGCATTCTAATTTTTTAGTGCTATAGCTGTACTTTTTCACTACTTCACTAATCAAAACCTTGAAAGTTTGCAGGGCAACGGGCTTTATTCTTTCTTTGGTGTTTTATGTAAAAGAAAGGATTTGTGAACTTTTTGTAATAGGAAGGGGAAAACTAAATTGATTCTAATTTTAAAATATCAATAATGATAAGTGGTAATTCCTTTATTAAATTTTTTATTTTGAGTGAGCCAAAAAAGTAACTTTCCTTACTTTTTGAGTACAGCCTTGCAATTGCAAAGAGGACTAGTGTTGCAAAATTATTGGTAAGTGGAAATTAAAGGGCGTAAGAACATTTTTGAAAAAATTTCAAACATCAAAATTAATTCCTCTATCCTTCCTAGCACGTCACGGAAAATGGGAATCCACAAATTCTAGTCGTCAAATACGTGAAAAATGCCTTATGACGGGCAAAATGGAGGATTGGTCCTATGTTGCTACATGAGTTAGGGTTTCATGTGGCAGTAGGGAACCTTGTATAGTTTTTCAAGGATAGGAAAGGAGAATATTTTCAGTTAATCATCACATGAAACTTCATCACCATTTGAAAATTGTGTCCTAATTTGAAACAATAAGACTACCCAACTATTTCATTATTTAATTTAGATTGTGTAATACAAAAAAAATCCTAGATAACTTAAATAATGTAAGCACTTTTGCAAAAATTTAGTGGGGAGAACCTTCAATTACATTTATTTTGAAGATCCACTTGCATTTTAAGCCATTTTAATTAGTCTTTCATGGCTATTCTAGTAAAAATTTCAACCTCTTGTAGAAATTTTTTTGTCACTTTTATTAGAAACGCAAAAATCAAATGTATATAAAAATGATTTGAAATGAAAAAATCAAATGCGCGCTACATAAAAATGATTTTATTAAAAACTACATTAACGTCTGATATCACGCGCACATTTGCCCTCAGCTCTTGCAGAACAACATTCGCCCTCAGCATTCGCCCTCAGATCTTGCAGAACAACATTTTCCCTCAGCTCTTGTAGAAAAGCATTCGCCCTCAGCATTCGCCCTTAGCTCTTGCAGAATAGCATTCGCCCTCAACATTCGCCCTCAGCATTCGCCCTCAGCTCTTGCAAAATGGTAAGTTCTTACTGCAGACCCTTCCTCCTATAGTAGGGTTGACTCTATTTGGGTTTTTTTGGTCAATTCCATTGGATTGTGTTAGGCTATAGGGTTCTCTCTAGATGTCTTCCAATGTTCTTTAGGATGAGTTTCAAAGAGGATGTGTAAGATGTGTTTGTGCTTGCATGAATTTGACTCCACCAATTTCATGAAGTTTAAGCTATGGATTTTAGTTCGAAAAACTCATCCATCTCAGCACCCAGTAACGAATTGCCCTTGGTCTAATCTATATTGAAGGTGAAGTGCAAAGTGGTAGAGAATGGGAGATCGAAAGTCATCAACTTTATCACAAGGGTAGTACTCCAGATCGAAAGTGATGAGATTTAGTTCTCCAAATTTGGGGATTTTCTGATATTTGGGGATTTTCTGATGACATACCAAAGGTCACATCCATACAACCATATCAAGGTCAATGTTGAGATCGTTCTCATATAGATATAGGTCACTGATATATAGGGTTAATATCATCATCACTATCCATGGAAACCGAATGGTTACAAAATCTGTGATTGTGGTTGGCTCATTTATAATTAATACCCATTTATAGTAGAGCACAGAAACACTAAATATGACCTGAGCATAGCCTTTACAATAGGAAATGGAATTGCAGCTGCTTCATCAATAACCAATAGCTCCACTTGAGAAAACTTTTCATAATATTGGGGCTGGATATACTGCAGAGCAAACAATTGTAGTTATCATTCGTGCTCCAATATATTAATATACTTTTTACATTGAACTGAAGAAAGGGAAACAAGAAAATGCTAGCCATCATACAATGCTTTGACATAAGATTTTTGAGTGACATACTTGAAAAAATAACTCATCGACTGATATTTATAATCATTTGAGTTATTCAAGTTAAACATAATGTCAAGAATCAAGATTCAATACCCTCTATTATCTTCATCACCTAATACAAGATTTAAATTTTTCCCAAAGAAACGCTTATTAAATTGGCAACCATTATTTCTCCCTGCTTTAAAAACCCTACATTTAAATGAAAACAAGCATTGCATTTCAACTACAAAAATCTATTAGTGTTCAAGTGTACATGTGTGCATCAGTTGTGTAGGGTATTCCTTTTCCACTTTCACATTATCCAAGAATGTGTGCAGTATAGTTCATATTTTTTGTGATTTAGATTATCTTGAAAAAGGAAAGGTAAATTATTTCCCATGGAAAAAGAAGGTTTTCCCTTTTTACTACTGGAAATGGTACAACAAAGTTCCATTTCTACCGAAACTCCTATGAAACAGGAACCAAATAAAGGCCATGTCCTCAATGGACATCATTTGGCTTTGAAAATGGCCATTGCACCGTGTTGTTTCTTATATTACATCACAATAGTTTCTTAGGTCATTTCTTGTTTCTTGAGATGAAAAACAACCAAAGAAATTGTGAAGATCCTTTCAAGAAATAAATGACCATTTATCAATCATATCTCAACTATTTTTTATTTTATTTAGTGGTTTCTTACTTTGAGAGAAATTTGACACTTTTATAAGGAATATAACATAAAAACACAAAATGGGAAGGAATTGATGAGGTAGATGACCTTTAGTTGTTGTCAATTAAGAGTTGATAATACACGATGCATGTTATGTACTACAAACTAGATTCCTTCCTGGAGTTAGGACACAAAGTATTGAATCAAAGTTGTAGTTTCTAACTTCTTGTATTGGTTCATCAATCTTGAAATTCGGACATTGCATGTCTTCATTGCTTCATGTTTGAATAATTTGCATCATATCGTACAATAGGAAATTGGGAATTATGATTATTATTACTTTATGGATCTGTTAAGTTACTTTTAAGTTTGCATGGTTTAGTGTGAAATTATTCTAGTGTGCCCCTAGGCCCAGGTGAAGGAATGCTAAGGACTGAGAACCCTAGTTTTTAAATGGTATTGTTTCTTATACCCAAAAACCACTCAACATCACTTCTTATTAGTTCTTAACAATAGTGTTGTAAACAATTTGAGAATTGATATAGCAAAATCTCACACTTCTCAAGATAAAGTCTTAAAGCTAAAGTGTGATACCATGTGTAATTCAATAGCCCCATTGTCACCTCACCAACCTCTTTTCACTTCAGGCTAGCTCTCCTCCAACTCAAGGGGGGTTCTCCCTAGTAGATGTTAAGGATCTAATGGCCCAACCAAACCAAGTCAAGATCCCCCTAACTCTCTATGTTTACTACTATCAATCAAAATATTGAACAATAGGGCCAGACATGCATCCTGAAGATAAAATTGCCGGGGTATTTTTGGGTAATTTCAAAGGTAAAGTCCCCAAACACATATAATCAAGGAATTATAATGTGATTTCAAACATTAAATATCAACAAAATCGTTTAAAGGATATTGGAAGGAAAAAGGTGATGGAAGATAGAAAGTGCCTTACTTAAATGCTCTAAGGATTTTTCAATAGTTGCTCCAAAAGCTTCACTTCAAGGCCCTTCAAGATCGTCTCCAACGATGCTATACCATCAGCTTCAACAATGTTGCTCCAAAAATGTCCTCAAGGTCTTCACAACAAGTTTACTAGAAGTTTCTCCAACAATATATTCAATAAGGTCTTCATTGTCAACTCGTCTCTTGTTTAGGTGCCTTAATGTGCAATGACATGTTTCCAGGACTGAATTCAATGCAAGGCATATTTGAAACTCTAACTCTGTCTTCCGGTGTCTTATTAGAAATTATTTTAGTTTTCATTTTGTGTTTTCAAGTTAGATATTGTTTTCAAGTTTTTACATTTATAATTTTATTGCAATGTGGCAGACTGATCAGAGAAGTGCAGGAACAACCCGAGACGGGATGATCGTGGAAAGAGGCCAGCAGAAGAACATGTAAAGTGCCAACATTGCTCTATCTTCAGGTATTTTAGTTATTTACATAATTGAAATAATATTAATTTTGTTCAAATATGCAGACACCTAGCCATGGTACGCCTGATGATTCTCTCTATGAGGAAGAGCTTTCTTCATCCCTATCTCCAGCGCTCTTGTTGCGAAAAAAGGCATGAAATGCAAGGTCGGAATTTGATACTTTGATAGACGCACCTCAAACACCTGAAACAAAAGAGAGGATAAAACAAGTTATGACCCAGCTAGAAACATATCAGGTAATAATAAAAATTCAAAAGGATGTTTTTTTTGTTCTGCATGAGATGAATTGTGATAGTTTGATTTTTAATTTTTACATTGACTAAACTAACAAAAAGTTCTTTTGTATGTAGCGTTTTCTGGCATTTGCTGAACCCGGTGTTGGTGGTAGTGGGACACAAGGGCAAGAGATTGCCCGACAACCCTCTCGTACACCTTCTACTCCTTTAGGTGCTAGCCAAGAAACACACCCTGCCCAAGCTGACACCCAGCCAACTGCTGAACGTGTTGGCAATGATGAGGCTGATATGGCCAACTACATTATTGCGTTTCCTGGAGCTACACATGTCAGCTCCACAGGGACCATTAATGGCACGTTGTTGGTGAACGATGAAGGTGTCCCTATAAAGCACGTACAACTCCCAGTTAAATTTTAATATTTTAACTATTTCATGTACTTTATCTAAAACATATTTATCATGATTTTTATTTTTAAATTAATGATAATATCTTCTTCTTCTTTTTTCTGTGTAGGAAACAATGAGTTCTACAGGTTTCTGGAGAGCCATGCGTTGGTAATTTTTGGCCCAACCATACGCACAGGGTGGAATTCCCAGAATTCCAACCTGAAAAAATAACTTCTAGATTATCTAGAAGCCCTTTTTGGGGTCGGCACATTTGACAGAACAGCGGTGGCTCGGGTAGCCGGCAAATATTTGAAATATACTAGGGACACCTATAGGACACAATTGCAATTTAACCCTAGATACGAGCATCCTCTCACAGTTCCAGAGAGTGAGTGGAGAGCACTCATCCATGACGGAAAAGAGAAAAGGGTAAAGAAAGAAGGAAAAATGCCAACTGGACCCGCAAGGTAAATTACAACTTTAATTCAATAGCTTTAATTTTCTCTATGTCTAAAATAAAAGTGTGCTACGTCATATCTGACTTCAATCTTTTGATGCTAGGTTGCCTGACACCTCGAAGGCAACCAAATCTAGGATTGAAAAAAAGGGCCATCACAAGCTAGGCCAGGGCGGCTACTTGAAATTAGCCGCAAGAATTGTAATTAAGTAGCTAAACATCTTATAATTAATTGTATCGTCTTCCAACGTTTTTGTAATCCTATCAAATATGATTAAAAATACACAATCATATGTAATGTAGGGTGATGACTTCGGAACAAAAACTACAGAGGAAGATAAAAATATCGCTTTCCATTTCGGCTATCAAGCTGTAGTTGAACGTCGCAGAAGCTTGGGGTAGGTCCCAAGATCCAGAATGCCTGATAAGGTAAAACATTAACCTTTCAATATGTTTTTTTTCATCCATAAATTTAATGTCTAACAACTTTGTTTAAATCAGGGGAGCAGCACTACCGACGAGGCAAATAACCCAGTTTTAGAGCTAGATGTAGATGATCCTCTCGTGCAACTTGATCATTGTAGTGGGGACCAGGCCGACAATGCTGCTATCAGTGAGGGCCGTGACGGTAATTAATTTCCACTTATAATTTTTTCTAATTATACCTTGATGGTTGTCCTTATAACGTTTTGTGTTTAAATGACAGAGAATGTTTCCCTTGAGGATCTTACCACCAGAGAGCAAGACAGGGCAACAGTCCCAACGGCGACAACTGGTGCACCAGGTAAATAATCTCATTGCGATTTTTTTTATTAATATTACCGAACTAGTTCAATGATATTTAAAAACTGACAATTAAAATTTAATATTATCTGTTTTTGTAGGCGTTGCCCCGTCACTGGATGAGACCAGACATCGTGACTACGCAACTAGGTCAGCAGTGCGGGTCGAAAGGCACGAAACAGGAGCAGAGCACGATGATATTGATGATGTAATTAGGAGCTTTAGAAATAGGAAGAAGAAAAAGAAATTTTGATAATGTAAAATATTGTATTATTATAAGACAAACGTTACCATACTTGGAACGTTTTTTGCGTTATATAAAAAACTCATTTATCATACTATTTTTATGTCAAGCATTAATTTCAATGTTTCCTTGCGTGCTTTTTGTTGAATTGTTTTTTTATTAGTTATTGAATATTTTTTTTTATGCTCATGAAAGTAAAAAATGAAATATAGATTGGGTATTGGGGAATTGAGAGTGATGTGAGGGGGGGGGAGGGGCCATAAGAGCTTCCACCTTCACGTGGTTGGCCTTGTTTAGTAGAGAATAATTTATTGGAGCGATTTAATCTTGGAGCAAACCTCCCTCGATCCAGCGTAGCAACAAAAAAGTCACTATTGACTTAGTTGCTACTCTTTCAAATCGTGGGAGGCTTGTTCCAAGTTCATGCGACTCCAATAAATTGTTCTTGAAACGAAGAGGAGCTTATTCAGGTATGTTTTGACATTTTCAACATATGTTCTAACATTATAATAAGAATGCATCTTAGAGTAAAAAATACTACATCAATTACTTGTATTTATTGTATAGATAATGATGGATTTTGATTGACTTGGTAGTGCAGGTACAAATCCTCTTGCATCATGAGCAATACAACTTGTCAACCAGGGTCATGTCTAGGATATTTTTGCTTGTGCGCTTGACCAAGTTCGTAATGTCACATTTTGTAAGTTCCTTTACAGTTCATAATTCAATATTAAGCTTGTTCATGATTATTATCTAGGTTTTTTATATGTGTTTTTTCATCTATTTGATTGTAAGCAACTCTGCATGTTTCCTGTTGTTCACTATGATTTCTCCCAGTACCACTCCCAGGATGAATCCGAATTTATTGTTACATAGGTTACTTTATTGTTACTATGGTTTCTCCATTTACGATTTCATATGTTACATCATGTAAAGTTGTCAATCTCGGGTTGGTGATGAGCTTTAGTTCTCCAGATTTGGGGCTTTTCTGATATTTTCTCCCTCATGTCATTCCTGCATCACCTCGTTGTTTGAGCATGCCAATTGTCTACCACTTGTACCAATTGGCACATGTCAATCTATGAGTGGTGCCACATTTCACCTATTTTCGGCCCACTTGACCACCTGAAAAACTCAAATCCACACACCATGTGTCTTTATCATGGAGTGCCACATGTCCTAGATATTTAGGTCGATAGGCCTTCTGTTATGAAAGAGATCAATTTTTTTTCGTCAACACTTCTTATCTAGGCACGACACCTGTTACTTGTTTAATCTGACGGTCACAGTCTCTCGGGTTACCTTCTAGGTTTGACATACCACTGGTTTCTGGTATATTTCCATGGAATCGGTCTTAAAATACCAGCAACAATCCACACACCTGCAACCGTCGACAGACCTGCCATTTTAGTAGCTTCATTTCCGCAACTGCCAATACACCTGTCGTTTTAGTTGCTGCATTTCGGCAGCTGCCAATACACCTGTCGTTTCATTCTCCTGGACTCTGTGTATGCATATTTTCATATAATTTTATCACGAAGTTGGCTGCAGTGCTTTGACATGCCTTTGAATATTTTTGCAGGTTAGAAGACATTTCAGGCCAGAGCTATTGAATAGACTTGATGAGATAGTTGTATTTGATCCTCTTTCTCGTGATGAGCTTAGAAAATTTGCTAGACTACATATGAAAGATGTAGCGATTCGTCTTGCAGAGAGAGGTGTTGCTTTAGGGGTTACAGATGCTGCTCTGGATCTTGTTCTTCAAGAAGCCTATGATCCTGTAAGTAATCACTTTGTTTTGCTTTCTTTCTTATTCAAAGTCTATCTTGCCAGGGGATGTGCCCGTTATGGTTTGTTATGAGACCGTTGTCAATTTCATCACTGTCCCTCATAATATGTTTGATTGTGTTTATAAATAATAAACAATTATTACACCAAAAAATAAACAATTAACTATATTATGAGTAATATGATATCTTGAAATAATTCTCATTATAATTTCATAACCTCTGCTCTCACTTGGTGGTGTCTATATCACTAAGTGTGTCTTCTTTAAAATTATAGTTACAACAGACAATGAACAATCAACTGCACTGTGAGTGATATCTTGTAATAATTATTATTATAATTTCCTAACCTCTACTCTCACTAGGTGTCTATATCACTAGGTGTATCTATTTTAAAATTATAGTTTCAATGGTAGATAAATTGTTATCTTAAATTTATAGCTTTGATGGTGATACCTTGTGATTGATAATGCAGTTTGAAGCAGCTTTGGCTTTGACTAATATAGTCTCAGGAACCTCTGAGAATACAAAGGTTGTGATTGATTACGGGGCACTGCCTATATTTGTGGAACTTCTTACCTCTGGGAATGATAATTTTCGAGAATAGGTATCATGTTTATTTTAGAGGCATAAAATTATTCTTCCAAACTATCTTTATATGTTTGTATTTTTGGAATTTGATTTAAAAAACTAGTACCCAACTTTGAGTTCAACTGGTGTTCGTGTAAGGCTATTTGGGCTTTGGGAAATATTGTTGGAGACTCTGCAACATTTAGGGATCTTGCCCTCGGTCATGGAGCTCTGAGGCAGGTGCTTGCCTAGTTGAATGATACTACCAGAATTTCAATGATAAGAAATGCTACATGGGCTCTGTCAAATTTTTGTCGTGACGTAAACCCCAACCACTATTCGAACAGGTAAGCATAATAAATTTTCTTCCTCTTCTTCTTAGTTCGTAGATACTGTGGATTTTTTTTATAGATCTTGGTGCTTGGTAGATTTAGACGTAATATGGACCTAGGTGCTTGTTCATTACAATGACTCTGTCATCAAGTTTTAGAAAATTCTCAGAAATTTGGGTTTCACAAGGGGATTACCCTTGCTTGCAGTTATCGATTATCAATCACATTCAAAAAAAGTCTTTCGTAGCATTGTTGAGCTCTTTGTAGGTGAATTTCCGAGGCAATTTCACAATATCTAAACTAAATTTGTCTGTCCTTTTCAATACTCTGTGCTTGTAACAGAACCAGACAAACAATCTAGTGGCCAATGCAACAACAACAACACCTCCTGTTGCAATGCCTGCAATTCACCCTCTCTGCATGCATGAATGACTATGGCACCCTCTTTTGTGAACAGGTACTGGAGCTGAAGGTATTGGTTTCCATTAGGATCGTGGAATTCAACATCCAAAATAGTATCAAATTCCACTGCAATAGTATTCCCCGGCGAGGGCAACAGTTCATTGAGACCTATTGGACTCATCACCCCCAAATAGCCTCCAGGGCTACCCAGAGTGTGATCATCTGGAGCAATAAAAAATGTTGATCCATCCCCAATTGAAACAAGAACAGGACCCACATTGGTTACAGAAAACGAGAAACATGTTTTGAAAGAAGAAGAAACTTTTGTATTAGGGTCCAGAAATCTAACTGGTCTATTGTACAATGCCCTACCTGCACTTCAAATTGGTACTCCCAACTCCATGCTAAGGCCCACTGTGCCATTCTTCAGATGAGCATCTTAACTTGAAGTTTGATTCCAAAAAACCCAAGTCCCCTGTTTTATGCCCAAGACCTCTGTTACAAAGAGTAGAGTTCTAGGCGAAATACTTCACAATAGGAAGCAAAAGAAACATCGCAAAATTGCTCGCTTTAGACTGATAATTTTCTGTGCGAAAATTCAACTGCGGAAAGTAAAAACATAATATCAAACACAACCAATCCACAATGGAATTTGAACATGAGGATTTATAACCAGAGAAAACCCTCTCCAGGTTAAAAGAATTCCAGAATGGCTTTAAGATTCTAATTTCTACTAATGAGCGCTTACAACACCATAACAATTACTGTCACAATGAAATCTGCTGGAAGCAAAGCCCTTGTACGGTTTCTACATTTCCACAGTGGAAGCAAGAATCTTGCTATCTCTCATGATCTGGTTCTGTGGTCAGATCCTTTGCTATGGCTGTCTTGTTCTGCTAAACGTGAATCTGTCTTAGCTTTGGCTCTGGTTCTCATTTAGGATCGTGGCTATCTGATCTTGTTGTGGCTTTGACTATACAAACTTGTTCAATAGGAAAATGTTGACTCTACTATATATAGGAGCTTCAATGGGTGCTCTCAAACTACTCTACTGCAGTAGTTGCACTCTCAATGGACTTCTACAGCAATTGGCACCATCAATCTGCTTTGTTACAATGATGGCTCACGTCAAAAAACTGTGCTACAACCATTGGCACCATGAATCTTCTCTCTGCTTCATCAAATGGTTGGCACCATCAACTGAATTTGCGCTCCTCGGGGTGATGACAGTGGCAAACACTTTTTTGGGCAGCTTTGTTTTGTCTCTGATTCAAGGCAGAACTATGTTGGCCTTGTTTTTTTAGTCCTTGGAACTTAGTTCTCTCATATTTTCCATCCTATCCCCAGTTTGCTACCGAGAAAGACATAAATTCACGATATCAAAATTGACTATTTTTGGCCATTTATCTTTAGTAATGGTACAACTTTAATTTGGTGCATTTGTACAGTATCTGAAGAGCACTCTCAAGCTGTTATTCAGTATTTTAGCATAACTACTACATTTAACTACCATGCTCTAATATTTATATCAACCATAAGCATTCTTAAGGTAGTTCCACGTTTGTGAAGCAGAAGGAATGCTTCTGACAGCGTCTTATCATAGTGGTACAATTATGTTCGCATTTTATCTTTTATAAACCTCCAATTTTCCAAACGTAGTAGAGACTACAGTTTGCATCTCAAATTTTGGACAAATTTGTTTAGTATTCTACAGAAAATGCATTAAGAATACAGTGTTGTGTCTACTAAGCACAAATAATTGTTGTACTGAGTCATCTAAACATCTTGACATCCTCGTTTTATATTCCTTTTCTGTTTTCGCAAAGTTTCCTTTGCTACGGAAAATGTAATTATATTAATTTTTTTCCATCGATATACGGATTGGATCTAATTAGATGTAAACCCTTGCTACAGTGGTTATTCGAATGGGTTAGAATGTGCATTGTTATTTGTTTCTTTTGAAATACATGCATTACCACTACGCGAGATCTTTGCATTAATTTTGAAATCTTGAGATCTTTGCATTGATGTTGCCTCTGCTTGGTGGTGTCTCTGAGATTGAGCTGATCCAAAGGCAATGGATGTGCATCAGCGGTCGATTGCTCTTTGCTAGTACTGTAATCCAAATCCTCTAGCATGCAAACAGGTGCCGCAGCAATTATATCTAGGATTGATCATTTTTTTCTCACCTTCACTTTAGGCTTGGAAAACTTTGTTCCAGATTTTTTAGCATTTGACTCACCTAATAGACAGTGATCTATGTGGGAATTTAAGGCTATATTGGATGTAGATGAGAAAGATCTACAAACAGGACAAACCTTTGGTATCATGGCCTCTGGAAGAGATCCCGGATTCCCAAATTCTTCGTTCTTCCCGGGATCTGCCTTGCTCTTCTCCAAAGTTTGGATCTGCCTTGTAGGCTCCTGCCTCTTCTACACTGCTTGAATTGGAGCACCTCCATTATGATATCAAATCATCCGCTACTATGAAATGACACAGGTCACAGATGCTTTCATAGACTTGCCTTTTGGGCACTTCACCGCGAACCAAGTTTTAAAATGTCACAACCCACTTGATATTTATCCCTAGAAAAAGTGTCACATGTGAAGATCAGGCTTTTGATGAAGCGAATAACTTGGTAAAGAGAATTTTTGATTACTTATGTATTCGGCCCAACAATATAGATTTTGATGCACTATCATTTTTAACCATGTGCTGAAAAACATACAAAAAACTATGTTTTTAGTGAAATTTGAGTTCACAAGAATCGATGCTAGTCAAAATCTAGACCTTGCTCCCAGCTTACTGGTAAAAGGCGGTACTCATATTTCATGCAAGTAATGGAATGCCTTTTTCGTTGTTTTATCTCGTCTTATTCGAACTTCCAAGTCTAGCATCGATGATTGTCTTATGCTTCAGAAAAACGGTATTATGCTTTAGCGAAGTGTATCTACTTCTTATTATACTTCTTAACTTCCAAGTCTAGCATCAATGATTATTTTATGCTTCACACATAATCTAGTTTTCATTATACTCCTTGAAACATTTTTTATTAGTTGAATGAGACAAACTTAAAAGGAGTAAGCTAATATATTAGCAAAAGGATTTCTGTCACAAATCTAAGATTCTTATAGGAATTCAATGGAAATTTCAGGCATCACCTGAGTAATCTTCAGTGCCTGCAAATTTTGACATCCAGAGAGAAGTTTGTTACAGAATTAGGCAGCTCCTACTTGAAAACATGTTGATGTTGATGCGTAGCAATCTCCTTCATTTATAGCCATGTGTTGGAATATTTGAAAATTCTAGAATAACAATGGAGAGAGTAATACTCTCCTCTTCTAACACAAAGAAAATATTGAAATTTATTCACTAGAAACAGAGTTCAACACTTTGAAAAATTTCTATTCCTTCAAAAAAAAAACTATTACAAATTCTTCCTCACTGAGAGGGATTACAAAATGCGACTGCTGCAAAACGCAGTGCACTCAAAATTCTTCTCTGTCTCTAAAACTACGCACTGTTGTGCTCTTCAAAACACTTACACTGCTATTGTGTGTAATAATAAACTTTACAACTACATTCCGAAACAAGCTCACAGCCCTTTTCTTTTATATGCAACGCATATATTAAAAACATAACAAAACTATGCAAATAACAAATCTATTAAAATGCTCATGGGGTCCACAATTTATAAATGTTTTAATATATATATGAAATATATATATAAAACATGTATACGTCGCATTTAAAACAAAATATTACCAAAACTAGTGTGGGACCTTAACAAATAATAAAACTATTCCGCCGCGCGTTATATAAAACATATAACAAAACCTTTGTCAAAACTTCAAACGAACCCTTTAAGCGGGAAGTGGAACGTAGGACTTCAAACGGCGATAAACCCGAGTGCGCCAAATTCACGTTCCAAAATAGCCTACGACGTCGGCCAATTTTTGTGACATGAAAAACCAAATGAATTATGCCCTAATGTTTTTCGGAGTCTGAATTTGAGGTACAGCGTACGAAGAGAGAGTTGTGACGCAAATTTCTTATCAAATTCGCCCTAATATTTTTCGGGTCAATTTCCAACTGCGCGAAACAACCAAACAAAAGATGCGTGCAATCGTTCTGCCCGTGTGCTCAATAAAAATTTGCCCTATTCCGGGATGCGGGTGCATTCGATGGCGTTTAGAGCGATGGGACATGGATGTGGCGACTTCATATCAATCGCATTAAGTTTTAACTTATTTGTTCAATCGGTAGATATTTAAGTTCCAAGGTTTTTTCACATCAAATCGCATTAGTTTTAACGTTGTTCAGATCGGACCTCCACTCCTGTTAGCGATTAAGTGCTCCAATATGATGCGGCCTTCGTCTTCTCATCAATGAGAGATTAATTATGACGAGCATTCTTCGGGTCGTTAAAATGGCGTTTCGCTATGGTTTTTCAGACGAGCCGCAACCTTTGAATTGCAGATGCTCTTTGATTGCTGGGTTACACTGCCTCCTCACTGTGACAAGAAGGAGAAGTGACTAGCTGAACTGCTGCTTAGACCTTTGTGCAAATATGCATTTCTCTCGGCCTGGTCTGTGTCTGTCTTCCTCGGTTTCTTGGAATCCTGCTTCTCCGTCTTGTCTTGTGCCCACTGTTGAGACTACACCCATGCCTTGCCTGTGTCAAAGGATACGTTGCTGTAGGGGGAGCACTAGAGGTCAACCCCTGCGCGCTCCCTCCAGCCCCTCAACCGAGTTGCCTTCCGGCCAATCCAATGATTATTATGTAGGTCGCTATCCAAACACTAGAAGTGCGCAGGGTCAGGTTCTAGGATCTGGCCACCATATGGGCTCCCCTGCTCCTCATTTCCCCACCACTTCACCTTCTCCCACGATGCAAACTATGTTTTTTTCCTTTAATTTCTCTCTGAACCGCCCACGAATCACAACTTCAATCACCGTGGTTTTCCATGAGGAGGCCCAAGTGGAGGAACAATGCACCCATCCGGCGGGTCTGAGCTCAGAAAAAGCCGGCCAGCATTCGGGCCTTCAAGAGGGGAGTGGTGGCGTGAATGTGGAGATATCACCTGGCGATCCTGGACCTTCCGAAGGATGGTGCCGAATCGTCGAGGAACCACCGGAGGAGTAGTTTGGTTAATTTGGTTTTCTTGCTTCGCGGCCCACTTAATTGGGCATGTTTTAGATTATATTACTGTGCTGGACCTCTGTAATATTTTTGAATTCTGTAAACGTTCAAGACTGGTTTCCCCGTATGAGGGCAGTCTTCTTAATTTTTTGATTTTTTGATGAAAAATTTGCCATGAGTCTGGGCAATGTTTTTGACTTCGGTGTAATTTTATTCCCACTGTTAATAGATTAACTTTACTTAGAAAAAAAATGTTGCCCTGTTTCTATTTTAATCCTGTTTTTTGAAATACAGAGCCATGTTTATATGATTGTTTATAGTCGAAGCGTTGCGGGGTGGTTTATTATATTAATATTTCACGGTCGAATTATGTTCATAACAATTGGAAAAAAAAATGTTGCCCTGTTTCTATTTTAAACCCGTTTTTTGAAATACAGAGCCATGTTTATATGATTGTTTATAGTCGAAGCGCTGTGGGGTGGTTTATTATATTAATATTCACGGTCGAATTATGTTCATAACAATTGGAAAAAAAAAAAAAATTTGCACTGTTTCTATTTTAAACCTGTTTTTTGAAATACAGAGCCATGTTCATATGGTCTACGTATTATACTCTTTCTCTGTATATCTACAGGAACCTTTTTGCTATGAACAGGGTGGATGCTGTAGCGGGCTACTAATGGAAACAAGCGAGCCTGAACCTTACATCTTGGATGCAACATATGGTTACCAATTTTGGAATCAAGCGAGCCTGATCTTACAAGCGAGCTTGGGTTTCTGCAGATGGTTTTTATTTCCGGGAACAAGCGAGCCAGAACATACAATTGACCCTGGGTTTATACATATTTTTGCTCTATCATGGATGCTTTTTGTGTGAGGCGTATATCAACAGTACATGTCTCTGCACATTTCCTGTATCCGCTTTATGATACTATTTTATGTGTTGACAAGTTATCACTCTGCCTTCAAAACTAGCGATGCTGGTCTATGTTGCTGGTTTATTGATATGGTCTGATGGTCTTTTTATATTTTGGACATATCACACTCCTCACATGATTAGCGTTTTTCTCTGTTCAAGGATTTTAGGTACTTTAATTTTTATTTGGAACAATGGACGTCGGTACTCTATCTGTTGCTTTACTATTCTACATACTGCTATTTCACTTTCTTATAGATGCCTCGGGCATATTTGGATGCTTTCTCAAATTGTCGATAATCTCCATGTGGACCGTTACTGGGTTTTATATCAAGTCCCTGTATGTGACATGGGGTATTTTTCTATCATTTTCTGGGGTGGGACTTCCACTTTTCTGGATGGATATTTGGGTTCCAATCTTCAGATGTGAAAATGTAATGACTTCATAGACTGTTTTTCTTCATATAATATATTCAAAACAACGTTTTTTTTCTTGTGAAAAAAAATGATTGTTTATAGTCGAAGCGTTGCGGGGTGGTTTATTATATTAATATTTCACGGTCAAATTATGTTCATAACAATTGAAAAAAAAAATGTTGCCCTGTTTCTATTTTAAACTTTTTTTTTGAAATACAGAGCCATGTTTATATGATTGTTTATAGTCGAAGCGCTGCGGGGTGGTTTATTATATTAATATTTCACGGTCATTGGAACGCCCACAATTCATAACAAATACTGGAGATTTACTATCCCGTTTTAAAGTTTCATTTATTTATTTTTTAAATTGAACCCGCCGTCGGTATACCGACGCTTTGTAAGCCTCGGTCTTCCGACGTTCCGTGATACTCTTATTTTCGTTTGTTCAGCCTCTCTCTCGAGCCATGGCGCTCTTCCCACTTCATAAGCGTCGGGTATTGCGACGCTTTTGGAATGCGTCGGTATTGCGACACTTCTGGGACGCGTCGGTCTTGCGACACTTTTGCAATGCGTCGGTCTTGCGACACTTTTGTACGGCGTCGGAATTGCGACAGCTTAAAAACGTCGGAAGAGCGACAGTATAAAAACGTCGGAAGAGCGACGTTCAAAACGTCGGACCACATTTCGTCAGAATTGCGACAGTTTACAAACGTAAGAAGAGCAACTTTCAAAACATCGGACCACATTTCGTCAGAATTGCGACAGTTTACAAACGTCGGAAGCGCGACGGTTTGGGAAACGCCGGAAGAGCGACGCTTGTTTGGAAGCGATAGAAAAAGTGTCGGTAGTGCGACACTTTGTCAGTGCGTTGGAATTGCGACGTAATGGAAAACCACGTTTTTCCCGTCCTCGAACTGTCGCTCTTGCGACGACTATGTGTCGGAATAGCGACGAAGTGGCCGTCGGAAATTGGGCCAAATTTTCTAGTGAGACTCGGGTAATGCCCGACCCCGTGCAAAATAGAGTTGTATGCAATGGCACTTTGTAAATAAATGGAAGATTGAACGCTGCAGGCACTAGCGAAAGAGGCAGAGTCAGGCAGAAGGGGACATGATAACATGGTTTGAAGCATAGAGGCTTAGGTAGAGTTAGGCAATGGAGCATATGGTGGCACTGTTTGAAGCACAACAGCTGGGTCAAGTCGGGCAAAGAGGAATTATTGTAGATCTGTTCAGATACCGCATCAGAAAAAGAAAAGATATGACAACAAGCATAAAAGACAAACAGTGAACTCTGGAAGAGATGTAGGGAAAGGATGTCTGATCTTTCAGGGAGACACATTAGCACTTCAGGGAGACCCATTAGAAACAAAGCGGATTCAACAAAAAGAATGATATTTCAAGTTTTAATTTGTTTTCTTTGTAAGTTAAGATCGAAGCTATAATGATGTACTCAATTGCAATGTAATAAGTAGTTTTAACAGTTTAGGTAGTCGAAGTAGTTTCAAGAAGTTTTAGCAGTTACAAATTGTTTTTGATGTATTTAAGAAAGATAGAAAGAAAGAAGAGAGGTTCCGAGTTTTGGACCTCTGGAAGACTAAAACTGTGGTACTTACTTTTATGAGGAATAATGAAAGAAGCATCAAGTTTCCTACAACCGTTGATGGTGATTTTTTCTTCCTGTGCCATTTTGTGTCCCTTCTTCTTTGAATAAAGTGAAGTAATGTAGCAGTCGGTCTCTTAATTACATCTGTGAGTAAGATTTAAATAACCTGAATTTGCACTCCTTCACTCCAACTACTCTCCCTTCATAAACTCTCTTTGGAACTTAAAAGTAATAGATTCTGTGTGTACAACATATTATTTTGAGTTTCTTCTCTCTCCATAAATTCATTCTAAGATTTAGAGTGGTAGATTCTATGTTACAACATATCATTTTGAGTTTCTTCTACAATTCTTCTTTTCCATTCAGATATAAGAAATTAATGGAATTGTAGAGTCTTTCATTATACCGAGTTGTTAAGGGTTTTAAATAATTAGTTTCCTAAGGGATTGAACGAAGACCACCCGATATAATTACTTTGTGACACACTTTCAAAAAATGTCTTAAGCACTAATTTTTTTCCACAGCCAAGGAATTGTCTTTTAAGATACAACATTTTCTGGTGTCGTTGCCGGGGACGAAGAAACAAAGTTTATTTTCCCTGGGTTTTTCACATTATTTCCTCTGGTTGTTCAGTGAGGAGGAAATATTTGGTTGTGTTTGTTATTCTCAGAATTTTGGCTCACAAGAGGCCTCACACGAGGTCGGATACCTCATGGCAGAAGGCCCCTGCTTTGTCAGACCCTGAAAGATTGGTTTCTAAAGAAGCCAGTGGTCACATTTTGTCCTCATGTAGAAGAAGTATACCCTTTTATCCCACCATTCTATATTTCTCTGTTGCTTCATCATTTTACTCTCCATAATTGTATGCTGGACTTAGGTGCATCCCATAATCTCATGCCATTGTCTGTTATGAAGGAACTAAACTTGCAGATTACCAAACGTTTTAGGGATCTGTATTCATTTGATTCCAAAAGGGTGAAATGTATTGGGTTAATTAAAGATGTAGCAGTTTCTTTGGCACAAATTCCAGCAAAGATTATAGTCATGGATGTAGTGGTTGCTGACATTCCAGCCAGGTTTGGAATGCTCCCGTCAAGATCTTGGGGAGAAAAGCCAGGAGGTGTTCTTAAATTGGATTTCACTTATGCTATCATTCCTGTTTTCAATGGGGAAGAAAGGAGATTTCACAGGGAAACAAGGTTCATGAAGACTACTACCAAGAAAGATGCAGGAAATTCCCCTATTTATAGTCAAGAAACATAAGATATTTCATGTTTCATGCTGCATGAAGATGTAGAATTTGCTGAAGACACAGGGAAGCAACTCCCTTCAGCAGTTGTAAATAATGCGCCGCAATCAAAAATTATTTGTAAATGATACTTTGATGGTGCCTACTCCAAGGAAGGCACATGAGCTAGATTCTTGCTGATATCACCAGAAGGTAACCTCATGCCTTTTTCTTTTTAATTAGAATTTGATTCAACAAACAACATGGCTGAGTATGAGGCCCTGATCTTAAGCATTCAAGTTGCTAAATAGATGGGAGTTCAGTGTATTTCAATTTTCGATGACTCTGAACTGATAATAATATAGATTAAAAATCATTGTCAGACCAAGCATCCGAGGTTAATATCATACAGAAATGAAGTTTGGGATCTGATAGAGAACTATTTTGAAGCCTTCAATATTCAGTTCATCCCAAGGGAGGAGAATAGGTTGGCAGATTCGTTAGCAGTTGTAGCTAGTGCCTTTAAGCCTCCAATGAATCTAAGGTTGAGGTATGAGATTGAAATTAGACACAGACCCTCCATTCCTGACAATGTGAAACATTGGCAGGTGTTTGAAGATGATGAGCAGATAAATCATTTTTTTACAATGATTGGAAACTTTGAAGATGCTGAGATATATCAAGAAGAAGAATAGACAGAGAAGAAAGGAGAGGTAAGAAACCTCAAGCAGTCAATAGGTGAGCAGAAGATTATCTAGTTGAAAGACAATATCCTCCCTAAAGGACTGGTTCCCCTTGAAATATTATTTGATTCTAATGATGTTGCTGTTGATTCAAAGAAAACACATCAAGAAGAAGAGATGGAAGAATTGTAATTTGGGAACTCAGAAGGAGCCAAAAATGGTGAAGTTATTCAAGGGCATTCCCCAAAATTATAAAGAAAGATACATTGATCTTTTTAAGAAGCATATGGATGTGTTTTCTTGGTCATATGAAGACTTGAAAATGTATGATAAAAGCATAATACAACATAATATCCCAGTGAAAGAAGGAATTAAACCAAATAGAAAAAAAATCAGACAAATTAATCCATTATTGTTAGCTCTAATTGAAAAGGAAGTGAAGAAATTGATGCAAGAAAAAATCATAGTTCCTCTCAGATATTCTGATTGTCTCTCTAATCTAGTTTCTGTGAGGAAGAAAAATGGAGAGATAAGACTATGTGTGGACTTCAAGAATTTGAACAGAGCATATCTAAAATATAATTATCCTTTACCTAAAATGAATTATGTCTTATAGAAGGTGACAAGAACTTACAAGATGTCTATGGTTGATGGATTCTCTGGATATAATCAAGTGGCAGTGGATCAGGAAGATCAGAAAAGACAACTTTCACAACCCCCTGGGGCACCTTCATGTATGCAAGGATGCCATTTGGTCTTATGAATGCAGGTGCAATTTTTTAGAGCGCCACAAACATAGTGTTTGTTGGGGACAAGTATGTGGTTATATATTTGGATGATGTAACTTTTTTCAGGATCAGATGATGAACACCTGGAACATCTGCAAAGAAATTTCGAAAAGTGCAGGAAGTATGGTTTGTCACTATTTCCCAAAAAATCATTGTTTTCCTTGGAGGAAGGTAAATTATTGGGTCACATAGTTTCAATACAAGGAGTAAATATTGATCCAGCAAGGGTGGAGGCAATTCAGACCATTCCTTTGCCCAGAAGCAAGAAAGATATTCTGAGATTTTTGGGGAAAATAAACTTTTTGAGAATATTTGTACAAAATTATGCTGAGATTGCGAGAAATATAACTGACATGTTGAAGAAAAATGCAGAAGTGAGGTGGGATAAAGAAGCAATAGAAGCATTTTCCAGAATAAAAGAAACACTCCAATAAACTCCTGTTTTAATAAGTCCCTATTATCAAAAGTATTCCAAATATTTTCATTCGCTTCCCCCACTATTATTGCTATCGTGTTATTGCACAAAAATGAGGATAGTAAGGAGCAACCAGTGGCATTCTTCTGCAAGTTCTCAGAGATGTTGAGCTCAAATATAACATTTTGGAGAAACAAGTGTATACATTTGTTAAATCACTCAAAGCCTTCAGGAATTATGTGTTACAATCTCAAATAACTGCTTATGTACCCAATTCTGTTGTCAAGGACATGCTGGTTCAAAGTGATGTTGAAGGAAAAAGAGGGAAATGGATAGCTAAAATCTAGGAGTATGATTTGGACATTAAACCCACCAAGTTAATCAAAGGACAAGGTTTAGCAAAGTTGCTAACAAAAACAATTTTTCAAGCATTGGGAATTAATCTCTTGGCACCAGTGGATGGAGCTAACAATGAAGAAGGTCAGAATAAGCCCAAAACATGTATTCAATAATTTTTTTTGTGTTCATATTGGTATAAAGATGTGGTTCATTACCTGTGTTTCTTTTCTTGTCCATATTCACTGAACATAACCAAATACAAAGCTCTCAAGATTAAATATCATCCATATGTCATAGTAGAAGCAAAGTTGTACTGGAAAGATCTTGCTGATATTTTGCTGTTGTGTTTAACTGAAGGTGAATCCATTGAAGTTATCAAGGAATATCATGAAAGTCTATGTGGAGGATATTATAGTTGGAAGGTCACAGCGCATAAAATCCTCCAGTCAGGTTTTTATTGGCCTATACTATTTTCTGATGTATACAGACTGGTCCGAAGTTGTCATAAGTGTCAATTGTATGCAGAAAAAAAGAGAATTGCCCCGTTTCCTCTCATTCTAGTATTCATAGAAGAGCCTTTCAGGCAGTGGGGACTGGACTTTATTGGAGAGATCAATCCACCATCAAGTGGGCAGTTCAAATGGATTCTAACTGCTACTGATTACTTCACAAAGTGGGTTGAAGCAATCCCCACCAAGAAAGAAAATGACCAAGTGGTAATGAAGTTTCTGGAGGAGAACATCTTCAGTAGGTTTGGCTATCCAGTCAAGATTGTAACTGATAATGCTCAGGTATTTAATTATGCTTGATTCATTAATTTCTGTCAAACATATAATGTAATTTTTTCACATTCCACAGCCTACCATCCACATGGGAATGGATTAGCAGAGTCTTCAAACAAGACATTGGTCAGGATTCTGAAGAAGACAATCACTGAAAATTAGAAATACTGGGATTCAAAGTTGAAGTTTTCTCTTTGGGCATTACGAGTAACCACCAGGAGGTCTATTGGAAATTCACCCTATGAATTGGTTTATGGAACTTAGGCACTATTTCCTTCTCAGTTGGCCAAACCAGTGGTTGATTTCCTTCAAGAAGCTCAGTAAGAACCTGATGCTCTAGTGAGAAGATTGAAAAAAGTGATTGAATCAAGTGAAGATGGAAACAAAGTTAGAGATAAATTTATTTTTTATCAAGAAAAGATGAAGTCCATATTTGACAGAAAATCAAAAGAAATCCTCTATCAAGCAGGAGATTTAGTATTAATATGGGACACCAGAAGGGCGGATAAAGGAAAGCATGGAAAATTTGACCCTCTCTGGTGTGGTTCATACATAATTTCTGAAGCCAGATCAAACAATACTTTCATCCTAGAAGATTTAGACAAAGAATATCTGCAATTGCCTATGAATGTGCAATATCTGAAGCGTTATTTCCAGCACTAAAGTTCAACATTTCACCATTGTAAATATCGGATTTCTCATCGTTCATATGTCACCGAACAATATTTGACTCCATGCCCAATGGAAAAGGCACTAATCTGCGGTTCTTAGAGCTTTCATGGAAAAAATCACTATCCCCAGGTGGAGCCAGATGTTGTGGCTCATTTGCATTTACTTTTTAAAATATTTCTCAAAACACCAAAAAAGCATATATGGTAGAAAATGAATTTTTTTTGTACGTCGAAAAATAATTTTGATTTATACATTTGCGTATTAACATTATGTGCGGAGATGTGAAGGCAGGTCGAGTCAGGATTCTTCGCAAGCTCAAGAGAGACTAGTGCTACAAAATACCGAATAAGCTCAGGAGGGTTACGCCGTGAAGAAAAAAAATTGGTAATCAAGATCGTTTATTCGTTAAAGGAACGTATACAAGCCTGTTGAATGAAACTTTGTTCATTATCGAAGAAATCATATAGGTTTCCCGAAGGTACAAAATTGATGTATTTTCCCTTAAAAACTTAAGAGTTTTGGAAGAAGCGTAAAGGGGAAAATCGACGGTTAGGATCAAAGCGCAGAATTGAAGCAAAGATATGGACGACGGAGATCATAGCACATAAATGCAAGTTAGATTGATCGGAGGTTGTGAAGAGAAGCCACATGTCGGCCATAGGTTCCATCGCACATCGAACTTCGTGACTTTTAACACTTACCTCTCGTTTCTTATAACAAATATGCCGATTTGCGATTTGCGATTGGCCCCACCTCTGCTTGCCACATCATCCCTCTCACACATCGCACATCGCACTTCGCGACTTTTAACACTTACCTCTCGTTTCTTATAACAATATGCCGATTTGCGATTGGCCCCCCCTCTGCTTGCCACGTCATCCCTCTCACACATCTTACATTGCACTTCACGACTTTTAACACTTACCTCTCATTTCTTATAACAAATCTGCCGATTTGCAATTTGTGATTAGCCCCACCTCCATCCTACCACGTCACCTTCCTGCCGTCACACGTCGCAAGTTCAGGAGGAAAGCGTTAAGGAATATGTTATGAACGTTGAAGTGCCGAAATGCGATGGAAAATCGGACATGATACCATTCAAAGGTTAAGTTGAATTTATTTAAAGTCCAATATTATGTGCAATTGCGTTGATTTTATGAAGAAACGTGAATGCAGGCAGTAGACATGGGTAACGCCCAACCCCGTGCGGAACAGAGTTATATGCGGTGGCGCTTTATAAATAAATGGAAGAATTAACACTGCAGGTGTTGTTATGAAATTCCCCACCAAGATGGGATGTCTAATGATAAGGAGACTTATACTGCAAAGAAAATACAACAAGGACTGTACAGATTGTTACAGCCCCTTTTTCACCTATCGGAACCTTTGAAAGGGCTTAAAATCCACCTGTTTGCTCTAAAATCGCTCATTTTTACATATCAGTCCTCTAAGCCCCTTTCGCTTAAGCCCGAGCCCCTTTTCTGCCATGAGACTGGGCCCTGTGACTGAGCGCTAAGCCCATCGGCGATTGCACGTCACTCTTCCTAAGTCCCCGCTTCCATGTTTTTTTGTTTCGCCAATGGCTGATCCCCCGATATGATCTGGATTGTTCATTCCCCAAAGATCTGACGACCATCGCATTCCTCCATCGCTTCATCGCTCATCGACACTTGCTTTTCCATCGGCCATCGGCATATCGCAACCTCTAAATTCTTCCTTCGTGGACCCTCTTCTCAGCCAATTGTCGATCCTGCGATGAATTCTCCGCCGTCCATCTCATAGATTCGACGGCCTGCGTTGATTCACCTCTTCTTCCACCCATGGGCACTTTCAGCACAAAGGTCAACCATATGAGTGCCCCCGCAGTTGACTTCTTAGGCTATGGGAGATTTTCATTCGACGGTCCAGATTTACTACGGGGGCACCCGACCCGCAAACTTGTCCGTACCTCAAGTGCCCCCGCTATACGTAATTTCTTTCAATTTTCCATATAATTCCGCTGGTCCCACCCGACCACGCTGGGACCTTTCATCATGTTTCCTCATGATCTCCACCGTTGATCTGCTTCCCCCCCCAGATCCAACAGCCCACAGGCGTTTTCACGCCCGTCTTTCCATAGCTGTCCAAAACCCATTTTCAACGCGAAATGGGCGGTTTTGTAAAGACATGTGTCGCCATCCAACCTGTATCACGTCCATTTAGCCCCAAACCGCTTACCACCTCAACCCTACGCAAATACCACCTCCGGTATTCCCGAAAACTGCCATTGCACCTATTTGCACCAAATACAGTTTTGAACCTTGGTTTTCATGGTTTTCCACTGTGAGGCCCTTTTCCACTACATCTACTGCCTCCACACTACTTCTTCGCCTTTACCCGAGCCATCTGAAGCAGTCAAACCATAAACGCATGATTTATTTAATTTGTTTGCTGTCTGTGCAGGTTTTTCACCGCCTTTTAATGTACACAGGCCCTCTCCTAGCCAATCACAGTGGCTCGAGGCCGAGGATGATGATCCTCCACGCCCAGGAAGTAGAGAAAAAGATGCAGAGAGGCAATTCCACGTCCAAGAAAATGGATCATGACCATTGGCCATTCTATGGGACCCTCCAGCATAGAAGGCCATTTTTTCCACTACTGTCAGTACCACATGCTCCAACACGGAAGGCCAGATATTCCCATGACTAACGGTATCTCTTTTGCCAGCAGCAGCAGTGGTTCCACTTCATCAAACAACAATGATAAGTCATGATGGGGCTTGTGTGGTATTTTTACCGTATATTCTCTTCACTTTTTCATTTCGGGTGAAATCTTCAGATTTACTCCCGCAGATTTACTTTCAATTCAGTCAATTGTTACATTTCAGTTAGAAACGGCTTCAGGCCTGCATTGTAAGATGATGAGAGTCAGTTTTTCCTCATCATCATTTCTGTTTTGATTTAGACCTGCAACAGCATACTAGCACGTGGAGAAGATATTTTCCCAAAATTTCTTCTAACGCATAGGAATCAGTGGTTACACTAAGAAAAGTTTCCCGATTTTCCAAAGGACTCACTTGTTCGAGTGCTCTGTATGTATTTTGTATGAACTCTGATAGTAAATGTTTGAAGAGCCTGTAGGGATTCAGTAATAAGAAGCTTTGTTGGAATTGGGGATTCCACTCTGAATGATTCACATTTTGTAACTCTTCTCCATGCTTTTAATACAAATGTTCATTTTGTTTCTCTCCACATTTCTTGTATCTAATGTTCTGGAATGTGAGTGCTCCCATTTTTGAATATGAATTTTTCGTAGCAGATACTCATATTTACTCATCTATAACGCTTTAAATATGGCTCAGGTATGATACTTTGTTTCATTTCCCATCTCTACCGCCATTCTTATGATACTAATTACAATGGATTCTTGTCTTTGAATGAGCCCAGATATATGGATTCTTGTCTTTGCATAGGCCCAGTATATATGGACTCTTACCTTTGAATAAGCCCGGTTATAGTTGGTATCTTATTCCATTTTTTGTCATAGTCATCGCTCACATATATAACTTGATATCTGCGTGTTCATTTTAGAAGTCACCCCCCTTTACAACATTCTGTCTTAAATCTGTCTGATGCATTTACTATTTGCGGTTTGTACCCATTTTCTGCAGTTTTCCTAGTTCTTGTGTTTAACTTTGGGGTCTTGGTTCCACCCTTATTAAAACCATTCATCTGAGTGATTGTTGCATGAGTGCCTAACATTTTCAACTACAATCGGTTGAGTCATATGCTCCTTGCATTTAAGATGTCCTAGGCACTGGTCTTTATAACACTCAAGGCTGTCTCTAGGAGCTACAACATCTTTCTGGCGCTGTTGCCGGGGAGAGAATTTAAAGAACTAAATCCCTGGGCCTTGACAAATCTCCATCCACCCTTTAGAATAGGTGAGCAGGAAGGGTTGGGAGTTGTAGATTCCTCACCTTGGCGACTCCACTGTCATTTAAAGGATAAATCCATTTGCAGTCCTGGCTTCCTGAAAGCGACACCTGAGGTCAGATATGTCCCAGTCGAAAACACCTTCAGTGTCTGATCCAGAGAATATTTTAGACAAGAGGAGTTGGAGAGAAATACAACCAGCTTATACGGATATTCCCAGATTCTCCTTGGAAGACTCTCCATCCTCCTCTCAATTAGCTCAAGATCAAGGTCCTGATTCTACTACAAGAACCCTTGATTATACTTCAGATAGCCCCTCCTTGGAAAATATTGAAGTCAAAGATGAGGCTAAATCTATAGATACCACGAGCTTCTTTTTGCATCCCACTCCTGAAGTCGAAGAAGTTAAAGAAGTCACAGAGTTTTCCACTTCTCATATTCCAGCATTTTAATCAGCCCCTCAAGCCTCTGTTCAATATATCCCCATTGTCATACATAATGCTCTTCCACCACCTCCTAATACACATCAGAATATCCCACCACCCCCACAACCTCCAATGGCTTTTCCTGGCTTCCTATTGAACAAATATGCCCCCTTGGCATTGCCTCAGATCCTGAATTATATGCCTCAGGATTACTTAAAGATCCTGCCTCGTTTCAATGGAGAAAACGATACTGAAGCTCAGAAACACCTAGAATTTTTTTGTGCCTTCGCAAAATATTTCAATGTTTAACATCTAGATGTGGTGTTGAGGTTGTTTGTCTAGTCTCTAGATGGAGAGGCAAGAAAATGGTTCAAGACTTTGGGGGACCGCTCCATTACTAATTGGGAGGAAATGGAAAATTCCTTTATCAAGAAATGCGGAGAGAATAAGGACCATTGATACTATCTTACAGAGTTAAATGCACTTAGAAAGAGACATAATGAAGGTGTGTCCGAATTCATCAAGAGGTTTAACAAATTATATACAAGTCTCCCAGCCGAAATGAAGCCTCACCAGATTGCTGCTAAAGTGATGTTTGTAGCAGTCATTGATGCAGAATTCAGATTCTCTTTAAGATAAATGAAGTCTGCTACCTTGGATGAAGCCCAAACCGATGCATTGGAAGTGGAAGCCAACTTTGCTTCTATAGGTAAATCAAAAGGGAGGTCAGACCATGATGCTATACGGAGAGGGAAAGAAGAAGCATCTACCTTCGGTCAAGATAGAGAGGTAGCAGATTACAAAATAGAGAAGATGAGAAAAATTATTAAGAACCTTTCGAGCAAGCTGGTGAAGCTTGAGCTTGAGGCAAAGAACACATCCTCCAAGCCATTCCAAACTACTCCAAACAGAGGATTTAACCCACAATACAGAAAGCCTTTTTTGAAAATATTATAAGGAGATCGGAAGGAGCAACAAGACCACATACAACCTCCGTTGTATTTGGAAGGGAAGATGGATGGCCTTGTCAAAGAAATTCCAGATGGGCAAGATGATCAATATCTTGCTTACTCAAATGGTGATGAAGTTGAGTCTTCTTTGCAAGAAAGTGAAGGAGTGGAGCTTTCTTTGCAAAAGGAAGAAGAAAAAACATGTGCTGCTGAAGATCCAGAGATCAATGATTACTGTAAAAAATTTGTAGATTTCATGCAGGCACAGTTTCATAGAAAATACGATCTCAGGTCCTCTAGGAAGAGGACGTGCACACAAGAACAAGAAGAAGAGATGCCTCAGAAGGAGACCGTCGCTCAGAAAATTGAAGATAAAGGTAAGAGACCTATAACTGAGCCTTTACATTCCAATGACTCCATTCCTTCCTCTTCTAAGTTGGCCTCTAATCCAAATGAAAATGTTAAACCCATCCCAAAGGAAGAAAAACCTCCATCCAATAGTAAAGAGCTAAAGGAAAGTCTCGTAGAGAAGCCTCCTCCTATGTTTAGCCTTCAGAAAGAGCTAGAAAAAGTGAAAATTCCTGTCCTGTTGACTGAACTCCTGAAGCAACCAGCCTATCAGTCTCAAGTGTCATCATTAATGCTTCCTCAAGGAGCTGCTCCAATCCCAGACAGTTTAATCCTCCAAGAAGAAAGACCCATGGTTGTGTTTGGTCCTCATGTTGAGAAGTTAGATTCTTCAACTCCCCCTTTCTATGTCTCCGTAGTAATTCATGACCTGTTATTTCATAACTGTATGCTGGATTCTGGAGCGTCTCATAACCTGTTACCTCTGTTAGTGATTGAGCAATTGGGGCTGCAAATCACCAGCCCATATAAAGATCTCTACTCCTTCGATTCTAAAAGAGTCAAGTGTTTGGGGATGATCAAGGATTTGGTGGTAAATCTAGCCCAAATCCCAGCTAAGAGCGTGGTGATGGACATAGTAGTGGCTGACATCCCACCCCGATTTGGGATGCTGTTATCAAGATCATGGGGCACAAAAATCGGAGGATCTATAAAGCTGGACCTAACCTATGCGACCATTCCTGTGTTTGGAGGCCAAGAAAGGAGATTATACTGGGAAACAAGGTTTGTGAAGATGGTCACTAAAGCTGATAATTCAGTGAATTCACCAGTGTACAGCAAAGAGGGTGAGTTTTCTTGTCTAATGCTTGAAGAAGACCAAGATTATTTGCAGGAGCCATCTTTCTATCAAGTAAAGATAGAGCAGTCTTCAAGTAATGAAGAAAGTGGGATTTGGACCTTGCACTTTGACAGAGCCAACTCAAAGGAAGGGAATGGAGCTGGGGTTCTCCTTATCTCCCCTACTGGACAACTGGTCCCATTATCTTTCAAATTAGAGTATGAAGCCACAAACAATGTGGCCGAATATGAAGCATTGCTCCTGGGTCTACAAACAACAAAGAATATGAATATTCAGAGCTTGAAGGTTTTGGGAGATTCAGAACTGGTGGTGAGACAAGTAAGAAATCAATGTCAAGTTAAACACCCATGACTGAGGGCTTACAAAAATGAGGTATGGGACTTGGTAGAGAATTTCTTCTCAACATTCAATATTCAATTCATGCCGAGAGATCAAAAAAGAATGGCAGACTCTCTTGAAGTAGCTGCAAGCACTTTTCGGCCAGCTTAGAACCCCTTCCTGAGGTATGAAATATAATTTTTCTACCGTCCTTCCATCCCTAACAATGTCAAACACTGGTAGGTGTTTGAAGATGAAGAGAAAGTCAAGAGATTCATGGAGACTGTTGGGGAATTCTCTAATATGGACATAGATGCTGGCGATGAAGAGACTGAGGACCTTCCTCAGAATAAATGGTAGGATACCATGGCTGGGCACAAGGTGCTGCAGCTCAAAGGGAATGTAATACCCAGAGGACTAGTTCCCCTGGAGAGACTATTTGATAAGAATGATGTCTCGATCTGGCCAAGTAAGGTGGTTGAAGAAAATCAGGTAGATGACCTGAACCTCGGCACAGAAGCTGATCTCAAGATTGTGAAATTTTCTAGTAAGGTACCCGATGAATACAAAGAAAAATATCGGGAGCTATTTCAGACATATAAATACGTCTTTGCCTGGTCCTATCAAGATTTGAAGACCTTTGATATTAGGTTTATCCAACACAAGATTCCATTAAAAGGAGATGCTAAGCCCCACAAGCAGAAATTAAGGCAGATTAATCCTTTACTCCTTCCTTCCATTGAAAAGGAAATTAAAAAAATGCTGAAGGCTAAGATTATTGTGCCATTAAGATATTCTGAATGGCCAACCTGGTCCCAGTCCGAAAGAAGAATGAAGAAATAAGATTATGTGTTGAATTTCAGAACTTGAACAGAGCATCTCTGAAAGATAACTATCCATTGCCTAAGATGGACCATATATTGCAGAAGGTGGTAGGATCTTCACGAATGTCCATGATGGATGGCTTTTCTGGGTATAATCAGGTAGCAGCGCTTCTGGAGGACCAAAGGAAAACAACATTCACCACTCCTTGGGGTACGTTTATGTATGCACGAATGTCGTTTGGATTGATCAATGCAGGAGCTACATTCAAAAGGGCCATGGACATTTCTTTTGTGGGGGAACAAGACAAATTCTTGGTGGTATACCTGGATGATATCACAATCATCTCAAAGGACGATGTTGAACATATAGAACATTTGCGCAGAACCTTTGGTAAGTGCCGTAGGTATGGATTGTCTTTAAACCCTCAAAAATCTCTGTTTTCTTTAGAAGAGGGTAAACTGTTGGGGCATATTGTAACAAAGGTAGGGGTAAAAATTGACCCGAAGAGGCCATAAATGGTACATCCTTGCCCAGAAATAAGAAAGAGGTCCAAGTTTTTCTTGGACATATCAACTTCTTGAGAAGATTCATACCGAACTATGTAGAGATAGTTCGGTACATAACCGAGATGCTGAAAAAGGACAACGAAGTAAAATGGACTACTGAGTCGCGGGATGCTTTTAACAGAATAAAAAATTCTTTAGCAGAAGCCCCAGTATTAGGAGGACCGGATTATGTGAAACCCTTCATAATATTTTCATTTGCATCTCCCCACACTGTCGCAGCAGTATTGTTGCAGAAGAACGAGGAGGGGCATTAACAACCTATTGCCTTCTTCAGCCAAGTGCTTCGCGATGCTGAGCTAAAGTATAACATCCTGGAGAAACAGGGCTATGCCTTGGTCAAATCCCTCAAGGCTTTTTGGATGTATGTCTTGCAGTCAGCTATAACTGCATTTGTACCCACAACGGCTGTAAAAGACATCTTGATTCAGGGAGATAGTGAAGGAAAGAGAGGCAAATGGATAGCCAAGATACAAGAGTATGAGTTGGAGATATGCCCCACTAAGCTAATAAAGGGACAGGGATTAGCCAAGATCCTTTCTGAATCAAACTGTCAGGCTTTGGGGATAAATTTGTCTATGGTGGAAAATGAAGAGCTTGGAGGAGCAGATGAGCAGCGCAGGATAGAAACTGCTACACAAAAGACTCATATGAAGTACCTTCTCAGTGCTTGGTACAAAGAAATTGTAGAGTACCTCTTGACTCTTAGATGTCCTCCAAGCTGTGACAAGAAAAAGTATAGAACGCTAAGGCTAAAATCTCAAAATTTCATCTTAGAAAATGGTCGTCTATACTGGAGGGACCCATCGGGCATACTAATTTTATGTCTCACAGAAAATGAAGTAGAAAAAGTGATGGCAGAATTCCACGAGGACATCTGTGGTGGCCACTACAGCTGGAGGGCCACGGCACACAAGATCCTGAAAGCAGGCTTTTTCTGCCCCAAACTTTTCGGAGATGTTTATGCTTGGGTAAGGGCCTGTGAAAAGTGTCAGAAATTTGATGAGAGGCAGAAGTTTGCACCTCTGCCTATGATCCCTGTACACATAGAAGAACCTTTCCAGCAATGGGGAATTGATTCCATCGGAGAAATTCATCCTGCCTCAAGCGGGCAACACAAATGGATACTAACAACCACTGATTACTTCACTAAATGGGTAGAGGCCGTGCTAACAAGGAATGCTATAGACAAAATGGTGATCAAGTTTCTAGAAGATAACATTATCTCAAGGTTTGGCTACCCTGCTAAAATTGTCACAGACAATGCTCAGGCTTTTAAGTCTGTCAAATTTCTCAATTTTTGCCAACAATATAATATTGTATTATGACACTCTACTGTATATTATCCACAAGGAAATGGATTGGCAGAATATTCAAACAAAACTTTGGTAAGGACATTGAAGAAAGCCATAAATGAAAACCAAAAGAACTGGGATTCACAACTCAAGTTCGCGCTATGGGCCAACAGAATCACTAGTAAGAGGTCAACAGACAAATCCCCATATGGATTGGTATATGGTAGAGCAGCAGTTTTCCCGATACAATTGGCCTTACCTGTGGCTAGATTCATGTAGGATTGTCAAGAGGAACCAAACGATCTTACCAGAAGAATAAATCAGTTAGTAGAGCTGGAAGAGACTCGAAGTCAAGTAAATCAGAGGTTGATTGAGTACCAGGAGGAAATGAAAGACCTGTTCGATCAGCATGCTAAGGATAAAGGGATACAGGTTGGAGATCTGGTGCTAAGATGGGACATAAGAAGGGCTGAGAAAGGAAAGCATGGGAAGTTCGATCCTCTATGGTTCGGACCTTTCGAAATCGTAGAGGCCGGAGGAAAAAATACTTTCAAACTGGAGAATTTGCAGGGTGATCTGCTCGAAGCCCCTGTGAATGGGAAATTCTTAAAACCCTTTTTCCAGTATTGATTCAGGCCGAGAGGTCTGATATATGATATTGTACATTATTCAGTTGCTTTTATTATGATGTTTGCTGTTTTGATTTGTCATGAAGAAGGAAGAAAAGGCAACAAGGGACTGTGTTCATACGAAGAAGGCTAACAAATGGTCTGCGAAGTTCTTGACGCGTTCGAGGACAAACGGGTTGTCCCCAAGTGGAGCCAATGTTGTTATGACATTCCCCATCGAGCTGGGATGTCTAATGATAAGGAGCCTTATACTACAAAGAAAATACAAAAATGACTGTTATTCCATCGGCCATCGGCATATCACAACCTCTAAATTATTCCTTCCTAGACCCTCTTCTCAGCCGATTGCCGATCCTGCGATGCATTCTCCACCGTCCATCTCAGAGATCTGATAAACTGCGTTGATTCACCTCTTCTTCCACCCGCGGGCACTTTCAGCACAAAGGTCAACCATATGAGTGCCCCCACAGTTGACTTCTCGGGCTATGGGAGATTTTCATCCGAGGTCCAGATTTACTACGGGGGCACCCGACCCGCAAACCTGTCCGTACCTCAAGTGCCCCCGCTATACGTAATTTCTTTCAATTTTCCATATAATCCCGCTGGTCCCACCCGACCACGCTGGGGCCTTTCATCATGTTTCCTCGTGATCTCTACCGTTGATCTGCTTCCCCCCCTAGATCCAATGGCCCACAGGCGTTTTCGCACCCGTCTTTCCATAGCTGTCCAAAACCCATTTTCAACGCGAAATGGGCAGTTTTGTAAAGACACGTGTTGCCCTCCAACCCGTATCACGTCCATTTAGCCCCAAACCGCTTACCACCTCAACCCCGCGCGAATACCACCTCCGATATTCTAGAAAAACGCCATTGCACCTCTTTGCGCCACATATAGTTTTGAACCTTGGTTTTCATGGTTTTCCACCGTGAGGCCCTTTTCCGCTGCATCTACTACCTTCGCACTACTTCTCTGCCTTTACCCAAGCCATCTGAAGCAATCAAACCATAAACGCAGGATTTATTTAATTTTTTTGTTGTATGTGAAATTTTTTCACGGCCTTTTAATGTACACAAGCCCTCTCCTAGCCAATCGCAGTGGCTCGAGGCCGAGGATGATGATCCTCCACGCCCAGGAAGTAGAAAAAAAGATGCAGAGAGGAAATTCCACGTCTAAGACAATGGATCATGACCATTGGCCATTCTATGGGACCCTCCAGCACAGAAGGCCAGTTTTTCCACTACTGACAGTATCACATGCTCCAACATGGAAGGCCAGCTCTTCCCATGACTAACGGTATCTCTTTCGCCAGTAGCAGCAGTGGTTCCACTTCATCAAACAACAATGATAAGTCATGGCGGGGCCTGTGTGGTCTTTTTACCGTATATTCTCTTCACTTTGTCATTTCGGGTGAAATCTTCATATTTACTCCTGCAGATTTACTTTCAGTTCAGTCAATTGTTACATTTCAGTTAGAAACAGCTTCAGGCCTGCATTGTAAGATGACGAGAGGCAGTTTTTCCTCATCATCATTTCTGTTTTGATTTAGACCTGCAACAACATACCAGCACGTGGAGAAGATATTTTCCCAAAATATCTTCTCACGCATAGGAATCAGTGGTTATAAAAACAGGAAGAAAACACTAAGAAAAGGTTCCATATTTTCCAAAGGACTCACTACTTCGAGTGCTCTGTATGTATTTTGTATGAACTCTGATAGTAGATGTTTGAAGAGCTCGTAGGGATTCAGTAATAAGAAGCTTTGTTGGAATTGGGGATTCTGCTCTGAATTCGTTTCTCTCCACATTTCTTGTATCTAATGTTCTTGATACTTTGTTTCATTTCCCATCTCTACCACCATTCTTTTGATACTAATTACAATGGATTCCTTTCTTTGAACGAGCCCAGATATATGGATTCTTATCTTTGCATAGGCCCAGTATATATGGACTCTTACCTTTGAATAAACCCGGTTATAGTTGGTATCTTATTCCATTTTCTGTCATAGTCATCACTCACATATATAACTTGATATCTGTGTGTTCATTTTAGAAGTCAGCCCCCTTTATAGCATTCTGTCTTAAAGCTATCTGATGCATTTACTATTTTTGGTTTGTACTCAATTTCTGCAGTTTTCCTATTTGTTGTGTTTAACTTTGGGGTCTTGGTTCCACCCTTATTAAAACCATTCATCTGAGTGATTGTTGCATGAGAGCCTAACATTGTCAACTGCAATCGGTTGAGTCAGATACTCCTTGCATTTAAGATGTCCTAGGCACTGGTCTTTATACAACTCAAGGCTGCCTCTAGGAGCTACAACATCTTTCTGGCACTATTGCCGGGGAGAGAATTTAAAGAACTAAATCTCTGGGCCTCGACAAATATCCATCCACCCTTTAGAATAGGTGAGCAGGAAGGGTTGGGAGTTGTAGATCCCTCACCTTGGCAACTCCACTGTCATTTAAAGGATAAATCCATTTGCAGTCCTGGCTTCCCAAAAGCCACACCTGAGGTCAGATACGTCCCAGTCGAAAATTCCTTCAGTGTCTGATCCAGAGAATATTTTACACAAGGGAAGTTGGAGAGAAATACAACCAGCTTATACAGATATTCCTGGATTCTCCTTGGAAGACTCTCCATCCTCCTCTCAATTAGGTCAAGATCAAGGTCCTGATTCTACTGCAAGAATCCTTGATTATACTTCAGATAGCCCCTCTCTAGAAAATATTGAAGTCAAAGATGAGGCTGAATCTGTAGATACCACGAGCTTCTTTTTTCATCCCACTCCTGAAGCCAAAGAAGTTAAAGAAGTCATAGAGTTTTCCACTTCTCATATTCCAACATTTCAATCAGCCACTCAAGCCTCTGTTCAATATATCCCCATTGTCATACATACTGCTCTTCCACCACCTTCTAATACACATCAGAATATCCCGCCACCCCCACAACCTCCAATGGCTGTTCCTGGCTTCCTATTGAACAAACATGCCATGAGTAAGAGAAGGACTAACGGTCGTCAGTCTTAGTGAAGGCCATGAGTAAGAGAAGGACATATCACACCTGTATTTATGAACAGCAAGTCTCTAAGTTAAGAGGGAGGTCATATCATAGTCATGATGGTTACCTTGAAGGAATAAATTGAAGAATATGTTGTTGCATGTGAAGTAGGAAAGGAAAGTGTATGATTGAGGAATCTTTTGTCAAAAGATTTGGTTGATAGTTCTACTTTGTTAAGAAGAAACATCAAGTTTCTTGAAATACCTTGGAGGTTTGTGTTTATAAACATGTGAAAGTATATTATTGATTGGGGTTGTGTTTGTATAGGTGAATCACTCGCAAGTTTGATAAGCATAATGGTTACCGATCAGTTTGATCGGGAGAGATTTTTTGTTGAGGCTTTGTGAGTGAAGCATTGCCTAGAAAGAAATTTGGTCGACACTTTGTATTGGTGTCTAGCAGGAAGGGTGGCATTGGGTGGATGTGCACCTAGTTCCATGGGTTGATGGTTAGTAAGTAAGCCTGATGGTACCTATAGAGGCTGAAAGCTTTAGTCCATCTTAGTCCCACTTGGATAGATTTCCTTGGTCAAGAATCTAGTCCATGGCATTGCGGTGCCTAAATTGTAGAGAGACCAATGGATAGATTTCCCTGGTCAAGAATCTAGTCAATGGCATTACGGTGCCTAAACTTCTTCATAGATAAAGTGAGAGCTTCCATGTACCTTGTAGAAAATCTCTAACACAGCTCTAATACCATGTATAAATTAAACCAATGGATTCAATCTGATCATGCAATGTACTAAAACAAGATACTGAATCCTTCTACAATATTTGCGGAATATAAATCACAATCGGTCAATCACATGCGAGTAAGAGAAAGAAGTAAATCAATCACACAACACAAGATTTTCCTGGGGAAAGAAACTTCTCAAAACCGCTCCATATTTATTGTATAATCAACCAAGGAATCATGAAACAATACAATGCATGTGTGCTCACCACAACCTCATACACTCTACCATTTGTCTCACACTGATCTAGGCAAAATTGGACCAATACATAGCCAAGTTCCTTCCCACCTTCAGCCTACCTTGCTCACGCAATCCCTAGGCAAAATAATTCCTATTAAATAGGAATTCCAACCTTCCTTGAATGTGAAATCCATCATGGGCTTCCCGTGGCTTTATAACTGCACTTGGAAAGTTCACTAATAATACAATTGATATTTTACTTGCCTTTAACCTTTGCCTCAACTGGGTCGTCATCAGAATTGACAAGCATGCAACTATTAATAGCAAATCATCAATTACTTGGTAGATTTGTACTTGTGAATTAAATCTATTTTAATTCACTTTATCTTCCACTAGCTCATCATTCAATTAGAACTAGTGAAACTGATTTTAACTCAATTAATTTGAGTTAACTGATTACACTCACACCACACTAGTGCTACAACTGCAACTATACCCTGTAAATAATAGAATCACTCTACATGCCTATCCTTTGACCCTCAACTCTAAATTCTTGAGTTAACTAAGTCTATCACACTTAGTTAACTATTACAAGTTTTTATGATATAAGATTACCATTTATTGTCCAATTTACTTAAAAATTAGATGCCCACATTTAGCACTAATGTGTCACTGAATTTCTCACTCATGTGTGACTGGAACCCCACACTAGTATGTGGTGCATTTTGTTGTTGAATTTCAACATACCTCTTTGATTATATGTAAAAATGAATACCTCCCTAGTTAAGAGGGAGTGTTGAAGAATGTAACTAGGTTTGGTCTTCATTATTAATATATTTGTAAAAAATAATTTATTATTATTTTATTGACTTGTTAAAGCATGGGTTTCATGCTTGGGTCAATTATAGGTCAAGCCTCCATTAAAGGCTTTAGTTTGTTGCCAAATTCATTTATTTTTTGGTCAAAACTCCTCCATCAAGTCATCCTCTTCAATCAAAGTCATCTTTACCTCTTTCGTCAAAGTCTTCCGTCACCTTTGCTCATCTGAAAGTCAACATCATCTTCAAGTCGACCTCAAAGGATGATCGGGAGATCAAGTCCTTTGTGGAAAAATTCTCAAAAATTTGGTTGTCGAAATTGGTCAAATGACAGGATAAATTTGGAAAGAGCTCGGAAAAATGTTCTTGGCTTTGAGATGACCTTCCCAACCCGTATTTGTATGAGAAAGTTATTCAGCTTTGAAGTTTTGCTGAATTTGGATAAAAAATGGCCAAAAGGGACTTTACAATTTTTTTTTATTAAAAAAATCATTCACAAAATGATACAGAGTGGAGATATTCCACGGAGATATTGAAGGCGACCAATGAAAGGGCACCATGTGGCCAGCCCGGAGAGCCGCCACGTGGCCTCCTTTCAAATGATTGACGTTAAAATCGAACTCATGTCTTGGCAAGGTTAGGCCAAGGTCGGGCGGTAGCTGTCGGCGGCCCAGATTGGGCCATGAGCAGTGCTTATTAACCATTGGCGCAAGATTGTATTTAAGGTTTGATTGGGTTTGGGCAGGGCCCGAAAGGGGGCCAGCCCCCTCTGTAATGTGACCTCCGTTCGAAACCTGGAGCCAACCGGGCGGCGCGCAGTGTTTGGGTCGTGGTCCCGTGGACACGCACCCGGTGCGGAAGACATTAACGCATGCGATTTTAAACCTTATCCATGTGAAAATAAGTTAATGTTAATTCAAGGCCTTCTGTTTGGTGCAGGCACATGGGGCTATACGTCAGCCCCCTCCTTTTCGGTGGCACTTTTGGCGGCGTGCCAAATTTAGCGCCCGTCCCCCTGATTTGTCGAACTTATTTGGAGTTGCTCCACATTTAGTGGAGCTTTTCAAGGGGACACTGGGCAAAACTTCAGTTAGCCATAACTTTGGCTAGGAAAAGCCTTTTGAAGCAATTTTTTTTTTGATTTGGGGGTATTGAAGCATTATGGAGCTGTTGGGATAGGTTACAGAGCCATTAGGGCACTCTATCAGCGATTTTATCAGCGAATTTTCTTGTGGAGCCATTAGGGCTTGGTGAAAGATCAGCTGTATTGGACTATACTCATCCATTTGAGGTGAATGAATAGTCGATTTTTACTGTTTTCAGTCCTCTGTTTCTGAATTTGCAGCTATTTTAGCCTTTTGAGGCTTTCTTCATAGTGTAATACTTATTTTGAGAATTAATGAAAGAGGGAAAAGCCTATTTGGAGGCTTTTGGACCCAGCAGAGGTAGCCCAAGAGAGGGGTGAACTGCTTAAACAAATGCTTACTGTTATGTTGTGCATTTTTGCTGCTATTTTCCAGAGTTTACTACATTAAACAATAATTTTTAATAAGTCCACTTTTCCCAATGAGACTTATACAGTGATCAAAACTCATTTGTTTCACTTCAAACCACATTACTTCCATTGCAGAATACTTGAACTTGCTTATTCACACATAAAATTTGGTTAATGAATACTTTGCAAACATAAACAAATAATTTCATTTCCAGATCGATTTAGTGTTTACTTCATATTTCTTTAGGCATAGCCAGTAAGAGGGCCAGAAGCTTCCAGTTTCATCATTTCTAGTAAAGGTGAAATAACCAGTAAAATCCCCTACTGTCTATCTCTGTATAAGAAATATTTTGTTCACACATTTCAGATTACATTGGTATCAGAGCTCTAGGTTTTCCTTAAGAGTTTGTGAAATTTGTGCAAGAAGATTGTGTTATTCTGAAAAATTTGATGCTTACTAGGCTAAAATTGAAAAGAGGGGAAGGTCAATTGGTTAGAGAACAAGATAATCCTCAACCAAGGAGGGCTAGGGTGCCATTATCTCCACCTTCCATTTCATCCTCATTAGCCTTAGAATTAGCCACAAACATGTCTTCCAGAGAAGGAGAAGTACATGAGGAAATGGATCCCAAGGAAGAAGAAAGAGTCTTTAGAAAATATTTCTTGGACATGACTGAGATGGTTAGGATCCTATACCAGGAAATAAATGATAGGATTGCCGGAGAAGGGTCTAGAAACCAAAAAGAAGAAGGAGATTCTTCAGGAGGGAAGAAAGACAAGGATGAGTCTAAGAAAGGGAATGGAGGAAATGGTGATCCACCATCTCCATCGTCATCCTCTTCCTCCACATCATCCTCTTCTACTTCTGTTAATCAGTCACACAAAACAAAAACATCTCTTAAAAATCCTTTGTTAAATCTTGATGTGAAGTTTGAGTTGCCGATGTTTAATGGTGATGTGAATGCAGAGAAATTGGATAACTGGATTAGACAGCTGGAAGTCTATCTAAGAATTCAGAATTTGCATGATGATGACACAAAAATCCAATTAGCCTCTTTGAGAATGGATGGAGCAACTTTGGTTTGGTGGGAAGCCAAGACCAGGGAGGAAATTAAAAAGCATGGTAAGATAACTCTAACTTGGAATGAGTTTATTACAACTATTAAGAAACAGTTTTATCCTCTTGCTCATATTCAGAAAGCAATCATGAATTGGCAAAATTTTAGGCAACTTAAGGGTCAAAATGTGCAAGATTATACTCAAGAGTTTAGAAGGAGAGCACTTCTACTTGGGGTAGACTTACAAAGTCAAGACACCTTGTTAAAATACATAGGAGGTTTGCACAATTACCTTCAACATACTATTCTAATGTTTAATCCTACCAGCTTAGATGAAGTCTGTGTGCAGGCTACACATTTAGAAGCTAGAGGAAAGAATAATTTTGATGAAGATAGTAATTTCAAAAACAAAGGAAATAAAAGAGTTGCAAATTCAAGAAAAGACAAAGGAAAGTTCTTTTGCAAGAAGTGTTCAAAGACAAGTCATGATGAAGATCATTGTTGGAAGCTTCATCCTGAACTGAAACCAGAAAAATACAAGAACAAAAACAAGACCAAAGAAAAGGAGAAAACTGTAGCAACAATTGAGCAAGACTTAGGGTCAGACTCAGGAGATGAGACAAAAAGCATAGCCATGGTTTTAAAGAACATTAAGGGGAAAGAAGTGGTGCAAGACACAATTCCCAGTTCTAGCTCTTTGAATTTTCACAAAGATACTCATGATGAAAAGAGGAGGATAGAGCTTTTCCATTTGAGGGTAATTTCAAAACATACCAAAATTGACACACTATTTGACAGTGGGTCACAAGCTAATCTTATATCTGAAGACTTGGTCAAGCAACTTAAACTTGAGACCATTCCACATCCGAAGCCTTATCCACTTGGATGGATATGCAAGGATGCCAATTTGCAAGTTTCAAGGAAGTGCATATTGCGCTTTGCAATAACTGCACACTTTATTGACACAGTTGAACTTGATGTGGTGCCGCTTGATATCTCAGGTATTGTTTTGGGAAGTCCTTACTTATTTGATAGGAAGGCCATCTTCTATCGCCATGAAAACAAGTATCACTTGTTCAAAGATGGTAAAGAGTACATTGTGAGAGCACACAAGAAGAAGTTGGAATCTTCTTTACTCCATGCAAGTCAATTGAAAAGACTGGTTAATGCAAGTCAAAGTCTAACTTTGTTAATGTTGAAACGACCATATTTTGAGCATTCACCTTTTTATGATGTTGCTAATGATTTGTCTCAGTTTGATAACAGTTTGTATTTGAAAGAAGATGATGTTATGTTGCACAAATTACCTTTTGGGTCAGCCAATGCAGTGAATGAAGTGTCAAAGCAAAGCAGTGCAAGCAAGGAGGACACACAATTCAGCATGGGAAAAAGTTGGTTTCAGAATGGTAGAATTCGCCATGGGAACAGTTTGCAAGGTGAAAGTTATTTTAAGTCTTCTGGGAAGTTTGATCAGTGTAGAAAAAGTTTGTTTTCTGCAAATTACAATTGCTGTTCTGCAAATTTTAATCATTTGCATCATGACTCCGTCAATCTTAGCAATGGTCGATCAGTTGATTCCAGAGACAGATTATCATTTTCTCAAAAGCTTCATTTGATGAAATCGGGTAGATTTTAGTTATTCAAGGGTGGAAGAGTGGAGAATCAGTCTCCACATTATCAGTTTCACTAGTCAGAGAGCTTTTGGGGTCCAAAAGCTTCCCATTTGGGAGGTGTGATCAGGAGATCAAGTCCTTTGTGGAAAAATGCTCAAAAATTTAGTTGCTCAGAATTGGTCCAAACTAGATCGACTGGAAGGAGCTCGGAAAAACGATCCTGTAGACGTGAATGGCACTGAAAACCAACGTTGCATGAGAAAGTTATTCAGCTTTGAAGTTTGCCAATTTCAGTTGAAAAAATGGCCAAAAGGGACTTTACATTTTTTTTTATTAAAAAAAGAATATTCCACAAAATATTCTCGAAATATTCTGTGGAATATTCCACATAATATTCTATGGAATATTTCGAAGGCAGCTAATGAAAGGGCGCCACGTGGCCCCAAGATCCAAATTAATTGGCGTTAAAAAATTTATGTGTTCTCGGCAGGGTTCGACCCCGGGTCGGGGCGGTAACAACCGAGCGGCCCAACCGTTGGGCAATGGGCAGTGCTTATTAACCATTGGCACGAGATTGTATTTAAGGTTTGATTGGGTTTGGGCGGGGCCTGAAAGGGGGCTAGCCCGCTCTGTAATGTGACCTCCGCTCGGAACCTGGAGCCAACCGGGCGGCGCGCAGTGTTTGGGTCGTGGTCCCGTGGACACGCACCCGGTGCGGAAGACATTAATGCATGCGGTTTTAAACCTTATCCATGCGAATATAACTTAATGTTAATTCAAGGCCTTCCGTTCGATGCGGGCACATGGGGCTATACGTCAGCCCCCTCCTTTTCGGCGGCACTTTTGGCGGCGTGCCAAATTTAGCTCCGGTCCCCCTAATTTGTCGGACTTATCTGGAGTTGCTCCACATTTAGTGGAGCTTTTCAAGGGGACACTGGGCAAAACTTCAGTTAGCCATAACTTTGGCTAGGGAAGTCCTTTTGAAGCGATTTTTTTTTTGATTTGGGGGTATTGAAGCATTATGGAGCTATTGGGAAAGGTTGCAGAGCCATCAGGGCACTCTGTTAGTGATTTTATCAGCGAATTTTCTTGTGGATCCACTAGGTCTTGGTGAAAGATCAGCTGTATTGGACTATACTCATCCATTTGAGGTGAATGAATAGTTAATTTTTACTGTTTTCAGTCCTCTGTTTCTAAATTTGCAGTTATTTTAGCCTTTTGATGCTTTCTTCATAGTGTAATACTTATTTTGAGCATTAATGAAAGAGGGAAAAGCCTATTTGGAGGCTTTTGGACCCAGCAGAGGTAGCCCAAGAGAGGGGTGAACTGCTTAAACAAATGCTTACTGTTATGTTGTGCACTTTTGCTGCTATTTTCCAGAGTTTACTACATTAAACAGTAATTTTTAATAAGTCCACTTTTCACAATGAGACTTATACAGTGATCAAAACTCATTTGTTTCACTTCAAACCACATTACTTCCATTGTAGAATACTTGAACTTGCTTATTCACACATAAAATTTGGTTAATGAATACTTTGCAAACATAAACAAATACTTTCATTTCCAGATCGATTTAGTGTTAACTTCATATTTCTTTAGGCAGAGCCAGTAAGAGGGCCAGAAGCTTCTGGTTTCATCCTTTCTAGTAAAGGTGAAATAACCAGTAAAAGCCCCTACTGTCTATCTTTGTATAAGAAATATTTTGTTCACACATTTTCAAATCAAAGGAATTATTATCAAACAAACTCATGTTGGACTAAATAAGGATACAACTATTCATGAACTGAAGTCGTCTTATTTCAATGTGGGAAAAAATATATAAAGGAAGGTAAAATTTGCTCAAATGATACAACATAGTTCGATAATATCTGAGATATAGCTCGCGCTTATTACAAAAAGAAGTTTGAATAACACAACATACACAGTTCGATCTATTTCAAGAAGATTATTCGGGGCTATTGTAGAGGAAGAGGTTTGGTATCAATGCAGAAGATGAATTCACATTACATGTATCTCAGTTCGGTGCTACAATAAAAAACCTCGATGCTACTACAGGATCATACTATCACAATCATAATGATAACACAGTTTCAGTGGCATATTTATCTCGACATATCCACAGAAATAAGGGTTTGTTGCTTCCAAAATAAGGGTCTTGATGCTATCACAAAATTTGGTGCCATTATAATAAGGAAATATCGGTGTCATAACAGAGAGGAGATCTCGGTGCCATGGCAATGATGAATTCCTGGTGATCTCAGTGCCATGACAATCATGAGATATCAGTGGTAATGATGTCTTAGTGATAACACAATAAAAGGATGACTTGATGGAGGGAGTATCTAGTTTGTAAGGGTCTTGTTCATCTCATCTTAATCTACTGAAGGAAGAATTTTGACCAGGTTTTCCCCAAAGAGTGGGGTTTTTCCCTGGCAGTGTGCCTACATTTTGTGTCCTCTTCTATTTGTTGCTTGGCATTAGTATTGATGATAAAAAAATACAATTTGAAAGAACACATAATAATAATGAAAACATCACAAGATAATGTCATAATAAGAGAAATCATTTAAATACCACCTGTTTGGATTTCTCAACACAAAATTGTATCTTATGTCAACTTTTCCTGAGCATTTGGTGCCAAATCCTCCACAGAAGGTAGGATATGTTCCTCTTCCTGACCTAGCATGGAAGAATCAGAGTTTTGAATTTTCTACATTCACAACTGAGTGAATGCACATATATGGTGGTAAGCTGAATCAATATGAATTATCACCCACCTTTTCCAGTAACTCAAAGGGACCATACCTCATAGCCTTGATTTTCTTACCAAGCCCCTACAACCTATCCTTATTCAACTGTAACCATACTCTGTCTTCCACCTTGAACGATTTCTCTGTTCTATGTTGATCATTCCCAACCCTATACTTCTCCTGTGACTTCTGCAATGTTTATTGTACTTGTAGATGGATTTGCCTGATCTTCTCTATAAAATTTTCAACCCTCAAAGCATCTCTTGTGATATCTTCCCTCACTTCTCCTTGCTACCCATATGCAATATCTAAAGGTGAGGGTGGAAAATATCCATAACAAGTCTCAAATGGAGACTTTCCTATAGAAGTGTAGACCGTTCTATTGTAATAATGTTGTATACATACCAAATTTTCATCCTAGGTATTTAGATGCTTCTAGTTATATCCCCTTATAAGTTGCACTAAAGTCTTGTTGACTAATTTTGTCTGACCATCTGTCTGTTGATGGAATGTTGTACCTATCTTCAACTTTCTGTCCATCTTCTCCCACAATGTAGTCTGGAATGCACCAAGAAATATTATATGATCCCTTTCTGAAATGATGCTCCTTGGTATCCTAAAGTGCTCCCAGACCTGTCCAAAGAACGAGTTTGTTGCTTCTTTCCCATTGATGGTCTTTTTACAGGGCATAAAAACACACGTCTTGTTGAACCTATCAACTAACACGAACAGGTAATCGTGTCCCTTTCTGGTTTTCAGTAAACCTCCCACAAAGTCCACAGAAATTCTTTCCCAAGGATGGGTAGGTACAGGTAAGGGATGATATAGACCCTGTTTCCTGTTAGTAAGCTTGTTGGTACAACAAAGCATCCTCTTATGAACCTAACTACCTTCTCTTGCATCTTGGGCCAACACACATACCTCTGCAAGTTAGCCACGATCTTCCCTACACCAAATTGCCCTACAACCTTGGAGGTGTGAGCCTCTCTAATGAGCTACAATCGCTCACCTTTAGGAACACATAGCTTACCGAGCCTGTAGAGTAACCCATCTTGGAGATGGTAGTCAACGATGTTGTTGCCATCGTGCACATGACTCTGACTCTACAACTCCTGATACACCTCCTTGAAGTCCTCATCCTCTAAATATGCCTCTTTGTATGCATCATGGGTGAATGGCTCCATGTGCATAAGAGTACCCAAAGCTATAATATTTGATGTGGGTGGCATTGAAAGCATGTCAGCCAAATTGTTTTTGTTTCCCTTCTTATACTTGATCACCAAATGATACTGCTGTAAAAATCCCATCCACTTGTAATTCCTAGTCTGTTGTAGCTTACTGTAGGTCTGCAAGTACTGTAATGATTGGTGATCTGTGTGGATTACTGTCTCCTTTCCTATCAAATAATGATTCCACTTCTTCACAACTTGCACCATGGCATAAAGCTCCTTGTCGTAGGTATGGTAGTTAGGAACTGCCCCATGAAATACTTTAGAATGGTAGCATACATGCCTTCCTCCCCGCATCAAGACAAATCCCACAACATACCCACTCACATTTGTCTCCACTTTGAAGGGTCATTGCAAGTTTGGTAATGCTAGAACTGGTGCTTGGCTGATCTTCTTCTTTAGCTCCTCAAAAGCCCTGTGCTAACCTTTTCCCCACTGGAAACTCTTTCCACTTGCTGTTATGGTGTGGCGCAATGTTGTTACCACTGAAAATGAGGCTATGAATTTCCTCATGTATTGTGCTACCCCAATGAAACTCATAACCTCAGAAACATTAGTAGGCACTGACCATTTCATGATGGCCTCCATCTTGGAAGGATATATCTTCATCTCTCCTCCACCGATCACATACCCTAGATACACCAAAGACTGTTGCACAAACTCACACTTCTTGAGATTTTCTATCAGTTGGTGCTTTTTCAAGGTTTCCAACACTTGTGTCAAATGTGAAATGTGCTCTTGTACCAATATATCATCCAAATAGACAATAAAAAACGAACTGTAAAAGGGCACAATGAATCATTCATTAATCTCATAAATGTAGTTGGTCCATTACATAGGCCAAATGGTATGACTAACCACTCATGCAAACCTTTCCTGGTTTTGAAGGTGGTATTCCATGCATCTTCTTCTTTAACTCGAACCTGGTGATATCCAGACTTCAAGTCCAGCTTGGTGAAGTGTTTTATCATCTATCCTGGGCAGAGGGTATATGTTCTTGAGCGTGATTTTATTCAATGCCCTATAATTTATTCACATCTGCCAAGTCCCATCCTTATTTGTCACAATGATGATGGGTGACCCACATGGTGACGTACTCAGTCGAATGACACCCTCTTCTAGCAGTTGCTGCAACTATTTATTCACTTCAATTATATAATAGAATTCTTGTACAACCCAATATTCGGCAATGGGGAGTCTGGGAATAGCTGGATCTCATGTTCCACTTCTCTCTTAGGTGGTAACCCTTTAGGCTCTCACAACACATCCTTGTATGCCTGTAACAACTCCTCCAATTTTTGTTTATGTTTCTTAGCACACCCCTCCAGGGATGCCTTGACTCTTATTGAATCCTCTAAAAACTGAATTTCTCTTAAAAAGAATAAAACATACTTCTTGTTGGAACTGATCAAAATCTTGGCTTGGTTGGCACTTACAAGAAAATGTTTTGACTTTCCTTTGTGTGCGTTGATGATGAACGATTTTCCATCCTCGACGAGTCGATACTAGTTGGCTCTCCTCATGAATATTTCATCTCATATGTACATGTATGGACTCCCAAACACGACTCCACATACATCAAGGGGAACGACATCTAGATCTAATTCATCAATAAAATCAACAATGATAGCAAATCTAATTTTTCATTGTTTAGTTTGTTGGAAATACTGAGAGGGGGTGAATCAATATTTCTTTTAAATTTTTACTTTTACTAGTTAGATCACTTATATTTAGAACAAAAAAATGAACAATAAGAATAAATAATTTATTTAATATCAATAAATTAAGTACAATCTTTGTGTAGGGCTCCAACCCTAGATGAAGACACTAATCTTCAATCTCCCAAGCTCCAACCTGTGTTATGGCAAGCACCAACTTGGACTTCCCAAGGCTCCAACCTTGTCAGTTTGAGCCACCAACCTCTAGGGCTCCAACCCTATTGTTACACATCATTTTGTCACCATGACATTTGACTGTCATTGTGGGTCTATCACCATCCATATCATGATCCCTTAAAGTTAAAAAATATTCATGTTCCTGAACTAAGTCTTGGAAACTGGAGAAAAGGTCTTTAAAAACTTTAAAATACTACCTGCGTGCTTTTTGTGACCATTGCATGCGCATGTGATGATACTTATTCTATTAGCCGCGGTGATTTCCGCTCTTTTCGCCACTAAAAACTGTGCACCCCCGTAAAAAGGAAATAAACACGAAAAGTTAACTTCTATAAGTCTAGTTGGTTGAATATTCTCCCAACTGGAAGCCGCCAGTTTGAGCTATATCCCTCTACTCATGGAGCTTATCCCTTGGCTAAGGGAACCCTAATCCCCTCATTGGAGGATCTCATCCCTCTCTTGATTGATCTGAAACCTTCTCAATCTCTCTATAAATTGAGCTCAAGTTTCAGGTTGAAGGGTAGATACTTGTATGAGTAGATTCTAAGCTGGAGAGAGTTCATAGAGTTCATAGATTCTGAATTAGTAGTTGTTGGTTGTACATTGAAGTTCACACCTTTGTGAACAAGAATTCATGCTGGTCATTCTAGAGGGGAAGGCTTGTCAAACCAAGGAAACAATTGTGCAAACACATGGGAGAAATCTGTACAACATCAAGGCTCAAGTTGTAAGATCTCTCTTTTTGATTTCTGATAATACATATGGATCTCTTTTTCTCATTTTCTTGTTTCCGAATTCATTAAAATGATGTCAATACTTAGATTCCTTGATCACTAAGTAGAGCTGGTATTTATGATTATTATATACTGTAGGTGCTTTGATCCTTTGCATTGTTTGTGATTGCAAGTTCTTCTCATCATTGAAGGATTTCTTTGGAGCGAAAGGAAAAAGGATACACCAAACGTCTTGATCGAAAGGTAGGAGCATAACCTCTTCAATTATAAGTTATAATAATATAAAATGCAAATAGTTTAGAGAAAGAGGCATTCAAATGGTTGTTTGTTTCTAGTTACTCGTTGGGGTACTAGGGAGACCGCTCTTGTCCGCAAGAGGGATTAATCCACAAAACACCTATCTCTGGTACAGGCTCCAACCTGGTCTCTTGAGGACTCCTATCCTCTTGGGCTCCAACCATATATTCCAAGGCACCAACCTTGTCTCTATGAGGCTCCAACCCTTAGCTTCAATTTGTCAAGATAAGTTTGATGATTGTTCACGATTCCCAATATCTTCTTCAACGAGCCTTGTATATCTTTAGCTATCCCTTCACTTAATCTTCATGTCACATTATCAATGAAAACCTTATCTTCTCATGAAGGTGTCACCACTGCTCTTCATCATACCCAAACAAAATTTCCAAGGTCACTCCATGAGGGCTTTAATCATGAATCATAGTCTTCCAATAATGCCTTCAATTTTTGCAAGTGTCTTCTAGAGACCTCCAAAGTAATTCATCATACAGTGCCTTCAATATTGTCACTAGGTCGCTCAAAATGATGGCTCCAAGATGTGCTCAAATAATACTAGTCTTCACTATGTCTTCAAATAGCTCTGATATTTGCTTTGGAAAATACTTCAAATAGCCACTTCAAATGCCCCTCCAGGTTACTTCAATGTGTGGTTCAAAGTGTCTCCGAGATGTCTTCGAAAATATCTTCAATTATGTTCTAAAACAGTGCCTCACAAACTGCTCTCAATTGAATGTCCAAAATGTGACTAGTTTCAAGATGAGCTTATGTGACAAGGCTTCAAGTTTTGATTGTTTGAGCCACCACTAAGATACAACCGAGTCACTAATGTATGACCCCTTCACAGTTCAACGATATTTCATGCCACTAAACTCTTCAATAGTTCTTCACAGTCCAGAGGTCTGAAGACAAGCAACTATCCAAGGTATGAGATCTTCTCAAACTGAGTTAACAGGTTAATAGTCCGAAGAGGTAATTGATCATAATGTGAAGTCTCCACCAATTGATGTAGCTCCTCCCATGGATCCGAGCTCCACAAAAATATGTCCACAAAAAAATTGCAAATCTGAGCTCCAATCTCCAAGTGACTGTCTGTGTATTACCACAGATTTAAATCCAAGTTTGCAATCATAGGTTTGGAGTCCTAATTTTGAAGGAGGTCTGGCCTCTTTAATGGTGACTGTTCCTCCTATCTATCACTTAACCAAGCTCCTCAAGATGGTTTTCAACCTCCTAGGAACCACTCCGCAATCCAATGGTTTGTATCAGACTTCCGATTTTTAACAAGTCTTCAAAGAGGTCTACAATCTGAATCTAAGGTCACTTTTTTGTTCATAAATCTGAGCCACGGGAATTGAGCCTCAAGTGGTTGTAAAAAATTTGAGGGCATAAGATAGTTGTAGCTCTGAAAGCCAAGGTATGATGCAATTTTTCCATATTCAAGACTGTTTTCTGTGCCAAAAACATAATTGTAATAGATGACTGTCCTAAAAAAAATTAATAGAATTTGTCCAAAACAGAGATATCAATTCCTCCTCGACCTCCTTTAAATTTGATCCTCGTATTTTTTTTTTTCTCTGAAGATGATCACCTAAATACTTGACTAAAATGAGGGTTTGTGGTCTCTATATATACATATTTTGTTTCTTGAACGAAGGGACACATCTCTGGAGAAGGTCGACATGGGTCTGGCACAGGTTGGCTCAAGGACCAGATTAATTTTCTCAACTTGTAACATATATATCTCCCAGCCTATTTGGAGTTTCAGGCCAAGTGATAGGTCATTGGAAAGGAAAAATTATTCTCTAAAATATGGCATAGGAATCAACTTGAGAGGCCACCTCTAAGATACTAAAAAATATTTTTTAGTGTGTCTGGTCATAAATTAGTGCAGAATTAGAGACATAGTAGATAGGATTTTCTTGGTAGGTTTCTTCATGGTTTGGCTTCTTCATCATAGTATCATGGTGTCATTATGTAGGAAATGCATGTAATCATGATAGTATCCATCATTCATGTTATCACGAAGGTATAAAATCATGTATTTAATAATAGTGTAGGTCTTCCAACCTTCATCAAGTGCAACATCATTAGGAGAGCTTCAAATAACATCTTCCTAGTATTCCAACCTTTATCAAGTGGCATTAACAATCGTGGTCATTCATTTAGTGTATGAAATCATCAATGGAATCAAGAGTTATCTTCACATCTTCGTGGATTGACATCATTATTGATGGTAACCTAGTCAACCAAGGGTTATGACATCATCATCTGGAACTAGGCATCTCAAGAATATTGACATCTTAGTCAATGCCATATTGAAATCAGTGACAACATTCATTAACATAGTTACCTTCAGCTCTACATCCTTATTTACCCATCCAAATGGATATGGGTTTAGATGATCACGAACTTCCAGCCCCAACTTCTTGATCATCTCTGCTGCAATGAGATTCTCCTACGATCCCGAGTTAAACAGAGCATTAATATTTTCCCTCTTGACATGTATATTTATGTGGAAGGGTTTGGTCATTTCTTTCTCTTCCTGTTGTTGAAGGCTACCCAGATTCACCTCCTTCTGCATTGATGTACATATGATCTTCTCATCCATGTCTGAGTTGCTTTCAACTTGGTTGCTCGAATCTGTGGCCATGAGATTCTTCTTATTATCTTTCTTCTTATTCTTCAGGTTTAGCTCCAGATGCAACTTCTAGCACTTCTCCTATGTATGGCCATTAATTCTGCAGTGGTTGCATTGGTTGCTAGGATTTTTGAACTGGTGTGTTGTGGTCATTGTATTTTTATATTTTCCCCCTTTTTTCTTCTTCTTTCCCTCTTGTTGTGCTATTCAACAACCCCCATTATTTGTGTATAGATACCTTAGAAAATAACGGGGACCCTTTATTTATTTATTTTAAGTTAGAACAATAAAACAATTTATTGCTTGCAGGATAGAAAAATGATATTTGGAGGATTAGGTCATATCCCATTAGCTGAAGAACTTAAGTGAGAAACCCATATAAATCCCTTCATTGCACATCGCACATCACTCTCACAATAAGAATCCCAAAAAACAATCCACTTAAGCGATGCGATATAGCTAAAGGTATAAAAGGCACAAAGTCTTTCAAAGTTAAAAGAAAAGCGATAATAAAGGAAAAGGTTCCCTGACAAGCATTATTTCATAAAGACTGTTGGTGGGACCCGCTTGTTGCCACGTCATCCATTGCAAATTTAAAATCACATTTCCCTTCAATACCATCTACCATGCACACTTCCAAAACTCCCGATACGATATATCACATCACACCTCTGCCAATCTTCATCGCATTTCCGCTATCCCTCAAAACATTCACAAAATCGTCGATTTTGCGATTGCGATATGGATATTGCATCGTAGAACTCCCATGTTGTGTAGGTAAATCCCGTGTGTGGACAGAGGCAATCCTTCTAGACCTAGGGTGAGTCTAGCAGCAAGAGGACATGCTAATGCGTCGATTCCTAGTTTATGAATGAAACTAAGTCGGGATAGATGTCCTACCTTTGTTCCAACGTAGTTGTCGTAGCTGTGGCAGTAGTCTCCTGATCTTCGTCGTTACATGTCGCAGTCATTCAATGGTGGTACTCATGTGCCTGCACAAGGATCAAAGAATAATAGCAACATACGAAACAATACTTGCATTCATAACTATTTAATTGGTCAAGGAGAACTAAACGTATTGCTCTAGATTAATCATATCAAATGCAAAACGGTAACCAAAACATCACTCATGTATTAATGATAAGAGAGAAATAGTTTACAACCAAAAGAGCCTTGACGTTGCAGCCTCCTACAATGGGTCCATTCAAAACGTGTCTCAAGCATTCGTCGGGGAATTAGACTTGGCAAATCAATGAGCCTAGAATCTCTCTCAACAATGGGTCTCTCTCTGCTCTATCTCACACCATCTATATCAGACTGTTCAACTATTCCGCCATTCCAGCTATTGTAGACAATGTTCAGCTAGTTGCATCTATGTGAGGGAGATGCATTTATAGGAGAGGAGGAGGAGGTTGGGATCCCTCATATGGTGGAAGGGAGGCCTTATCATTTGGGAGGTTTCTCAAATGTAGGAAACAAGAAGCCAAAGGAAGATGTTTGACGTTATTCAATTGAACAACCCATGTTGACTCTGCTCACGAAGTGGTTGGGAATGGAAACTTCGCTTCTATTTTAAAAAACTTCCCAAAAACAGCTCAGTGCGGGCAATCCACTGAGGCAGAGTGCCAATGGGCGCGAGGCCTAGTGCTAATTTCTCTATGTGCGCGAGGCCATAACTTCCTGCCACCGCCGACCCAAAATCATATGTTTTTGATAGTCTGCTCCAGAATAGTCAATAGAGGAAATGTTCTTCTCATGGCAAGGGATGCAATAACACTTTTTGCAAGGCATGACACTACACAGAAGTCACAGAAATGGTCCTCCAATGTGTAGGATGGGGATTGCAGGGATGGTGACAAAATGCTGTATAACAAATGCCCCCTAAATCATGAGGTCCGAGAGAGAGGGAGGAGTGAAATGCTTTACGATAACGCGTTCAAACCAAACACCGCTGTCGAAAGACCTGCAAGTACAAGTACAACTGATATCTCCGATACATGAACATGTGGCATGGGCGCAACCATCCATAATATAGTACATATAAAACTGAGCTTCGAGGTATGGATGCAGCCATCCAGTAATAAGGATCAAGAAATAGACTCAGGCATGGTCGCAGCCATACAATCAAAAGAGTCATGCATATAGTCATGATAAACCAAAATATTCCGTAGCCTAGATTTTATCAGACAAAACCAGGGTCTTGTGCTCCATCTCGACCCGAACAAGTACAAATTCAAGCATGCGAATATGTGAGCTAAAGTCGAACATGCAAGAAAGTCACCTGATTACCAGCCAATGATGAAAGTTGTTAACAGGCACGAGAGAAACCACCCATAATGACAATGTCTCTCAAGGTACAACTAGTACAATCTACAGAATGTGAACAATGATCTGGCATCGAAAACCCTCATAATCACTCGATCAAAGGCCAATGATGAGGACCTATCGTTGAATGCGAAGAACCTGCCATTGAGGCATGCAAACTGCAAGGTACTGGAAGGGAGTCTCTAGATCAACTTCCTGGATAATGAGATGAAGTTGACAGGAAATGACCTGGTCGAAGGAGGGCCATAATGTTTCCCACATCATCGACACGAGACAAAGGAATAAGATGATAGTGAATCAGAACAGAAAAGAGGATCAGAGGTTGAAAACTGCAAAAGGAAACTTCTCTTGAACATATCAGTGACAAGACTACAGATTTGGAAGTATTTGACATCAAGGGATCTGAGGTCATGGTGACGTGGCAAAGAGCGGATGAGAGGTCAAAACAGATTATCCAAACCCATGGAGGAAAAAATTACGAAATGAGATGTCCCCAAACTGACACGAAGCACATGAGTGTCATTTTCAAGAGTGACATACTGCCGACACGACTGAGAACTGGTTCCATTTTCCCCCACCATTGTTGGCGAGTATCCCAATTATTTTTGGAAAAAAGCTTGAAGGGGATAGCATATGCTTGTCATGTAAGTTTGTCCTTTGGACAAATCCATCCTAGAACATTTTACGAGCCCTAGGAAGGAGGAACTCGGTTACGTCATGGTGATGACTTTCGATGTCATTTAGGTTTTAACGAGTCTAACAAAGGAAGAAATCGACATCTTTTCATTTTTAGAGAGTTTGAAAAGAAGCGGAAAAGAAAACTCCAATAGGTTCCTTTCCGTAGGTAGTCTCACAGATCCGAAAAGGTATAAAAATATGTCTGAGAGAACCTCTTAGTCGCGATAGGCTAAGGTATTCCTTTTTCATAAATGATCTATCCCAACTCAAAAAAGGGGTAAACGTATACTGGGTAAACGACGTTTCGCAACCTTTAACGAGTTCAAAACGACAAGAGCTCGACAATATTTTGATGTTTTGAGAGTCAGAAAAGAGCTAAAAGTTGACTCCTCCTGGAGGAACGAGTGGTATTAAGAGAGGCAACTGGTTCCAGTGATGGTGGAACTTCTCAGGACAAGTAAAGGTTGCGAGGCTGACTAACAAGACCACTCATTACAACGGTTCCTTAGGAATGGGTAAAACAATCAAGTGAAGGTGTATGATCGGCTGAGCAGATGGTAACCATGGAATGAGAAAACCAAGGCTCATTTGGAAAAAAAGGCTGATAAAATGGAAATCATGAGAGGTAAAATAATAATGGTTTCATTTTTATAGAAGCTTGAAATCAAAAGACTTTTCTTGAAGTTGGTTTGATTTTTACACAAGCTTGAAACTTTTTAGAAAACTATGCTTGAAACCAGTTTCATTTTTACACAAGCTTGAAACAAGTTTGCATGCCCCTGACATGATGACTCAATTTGAGGTACATGCCCCGCAGCTTCATTACATTCACCTGAGTAGATTGCTAGTCACTAACAGGTGGATGGAGTGAAGATTCAATCATGAGAGCAGGAGAAAGACTCGACTTGGATTTTATGATATCTAATCAAAGAATCGAATTGAAAAGGGAACCTATTTCATTTTTTAATGAGGTTGACACAGTAAAATAACTATCCTCATGACCTAATTCATTTTTTAATGAGGTTTCCATAGTAAACGAGTTGTCCTCATAAGAGCTCGTTTCATTTTTTAAGGAGCTTGACACAAGAAAAACAAACTATGCTCCAAAGAGCTTGTTTCATTTTGTAAGGAGCTTGACACAAGAAAATGAACTATGCTCTGAAGAGATTGTTTCATTTTTTAAGGAGTTTGACACAAGGAGATGAACTATGCTCCAAAGAGCTTGTTTCATTTTTTAAGGATCTTGACACAAGGAAACGAACTATGCTCCGAAGAGCTTGTTTCATTTTTTAAGGAGCTTGATACAAGGAAACGAACTATGCTCCGACAAGAGCTTATCATGACAAATAAGAAGTCATGGCTTCCAAGAGTTTCTCATCTGATGGGAGAACAACATCTTGGAAATTAGGACCCAATGCCCCCAGTACATGGTGTACTACCTCACTGACTGAATTATCAATGGTCGCGAACATGGAACATGTGGCCACATAATTGACTTATGGAAGGGAAGAAATCATTGCAGGTAAGGAATAGGAAGGGACGAAGGTAGATCATATGTCACATTAGGACCAAAGAATGAAAGCTGATCAATGGTCACGATTTGACCTTCATGTGGAAAAAAGATCACACGAAAGAAGGAAGAGACAAGCATGCCCATGGAATAAGCATAGTCACGCCTCAGGAGTAAATTAAAATCCAAGAGGCCTTGTACCACCATCATGTCTATATAGACGGTTTTCCCTCCCAAAATAATAGGCAACTTCGGAAGGATCCCTAGTGGTTGACTTGTTCCTCTATTGAAAGCCAACAGGTTCTGAGTAACATGCACAAGCTGTGGAGAACCCAAAGCTTGCCATGTAGTTGAGGACATAATTATAACTGAAGCGCCTTCATCTATAATTGTGCCCGGTACGACCATATTGCAGGCCTGTATAGTGATCTCAAAGGGAATGTAAGAAGGACGACTCCAATCAAAGGAAGCGACCAAACTACATGGAGGGGGTGCCATAAGAATAGGAGGATTATCCCCTTGCATTACGGGAGCGGAAATACCATCCTCCTGGGCTCCGAGAATGAGAGCAGGAGGATCACTTTCTGGAACTGTGGTGACAAGAATTGAAGGATCACCCTCCTCGGTCATCTAAATGGGAGGATCAAAGGAAACAAAAAGAACCTGATTGGGATGAGATCCACTCTCTACGGAAAAAACCTGATGAACCGTAAGCGGAATTAGGTCGACCTTTTTCTAAACCAATGATTGGTCGGAAATGGACTCAGGAGACTGACTTTTAGAGAGAGCGGAATCGACCGAAGATGAATCTCGATCAATGAATTGATCAACTATCGGAGGACTCAAAGAAAACTTCCGGTAACCAATGGGAAGACAAGACTCATAAGTCAAAATGGTATCCAATACTTTAGAAGCTTCATCCATATACGGACAGAGGTGAATTGGATGCTTCCCTTCACATAACCTATGGGGAAATTTGATCTTACCCTGTTTGTTATGGGCCTCATTATCTTTAGTTGAAGGCTCATCATCAACATGATGTATAGAGGTTGATGATGAAGGAAAAGACCCAATATAACACACTTCTAGCACCTTGGGAATACCAGGACAATCACGAAGAAAGTGGTCACCCTCACATAGCTTGCAAGGGAATTTGACTCGGCGAGACAGAGTGGGATATTTATCAATAGTAACTGCATCGGTAGCAATAGTTTTCGATTTCCCCCCTAGTTTATTTTCCTTCTTCTTCTTCGACTTCTTCTTCTTCTTCTTAGCCACATGGTTACTAGAATCCAAACTTTCACTAGGCAAAGAGGGAGAACGGGGTGAAGAAATAGGCGAAGAAGGTGAGGGGTCAACCTGAAGATCAACATGGGGTTGACATGATTCATGCGGAGGAGAACTTGGTTGGACAAAGGTTGGAACACTCAGGACCACTAAGGTTGAAAATAACGAAACGGGTAAACCAATATTTAACCCAGGAAGGGACAACGTCACCATATAAGGGGAGCCAACATTTCCAAAAGTAGGAAAATGACCAGGATTCCCATCGGATGGGGATCCTTGACTGGTAAACCCAGAAAATGTTTCCATTGACCTCACCCTAAGAATCACTAAGGAATATAACTTTGACCAAGAATATTTCGTGGGTAGTTAATTTTAAGACACCGAAACAAAAATCTTCCTTTTCATGTTGTTGGCGAAAAATAAGGTCTCGCGGCAAGCACTGCAGTTCACAGTGCTGTGGCCAACAAGGGTCCCAGTCTAGCAACACGCCGCATTTTCACCCCGTTCAGAAGGTCGCAGCGTCTCACCCGAGGCGTGCCGCGACCACATGGGCAGGGGAAGAAATCACGTACGAGGAATAAACCCGCAACCATAGAAAGAAAGAGAATCCGTTACATATACCAGAATATTCATGCGAGATCACCAATCAAGTATATTGACAGTCGCAACTTAAAAATTTTAAAGCATGGTAAACACATCATAACACATAAACATAAAGACAGCAATCCTTCTTTTCATTAGTCTTCGGCCAAATACAAGATTACACAGCTTCCTTCTCTGATAACCCATATATCAGATACAGATGGATCTAAGAACAGAGAATACAAAACATAGAGAGTAGAAACCAATTGCGAGAACAAGTCTAATTCCTCCGCGGCTGCTCCTGCATTCAATCATCCCGCCACAGCAACCGATCAACCAATCTCTGTCTTCTGCAGCCGGGTGATTGCCTTTTATTCACCCGCTTGCCGCGACTGGCGGCTTCTCTACGTCTTTGCTCTGGCTTTTCCCGACTTCTCTTCTGATATCTGCATGTTCTACTTCCTGTTTGCTGCTGTATCTCTTTCATCTGTACTTCTTTCTGTTCCATCTTCAGTTATCAAGTGCTTCCGCACCGCCTTGTTAGCTCCGCAACTTCTGGTCGCGCGGTGCGGTCGCGTTAGCTGTGTGTATTCCCTCCGCAACTCAAAAAGAGTCCAAGTTCAAAATTCAAAACTTAAACAAAAACAAGGGCCCCAACAGGCCCCGACCACAATCCTTTGACTCGTCCGCGAGTCAATCGCAAATGACAGTCTCTACCTCCATACCTTTGCCGGCCTCTGTGCCCTACTCTGCTGCTCTTTCTTCTGCTGCCCTTTCCTGTTGTACTCCGCCACCTGCTGATTCAAACAAGGGCCCCAACTCCGGGACCTGGCGGAGTGCTGCATCTCGAAGCTCTGTGAAAGTGGCAACTGCTTGCTGCCATTCCTGCATAAGCAGGTTAGCATCTTGAACAATGCGGTTGGCTGTAGCTTCGTCAATGGGCGTCGGTGCATCCCCGAACAGTGTGGTGAGTTGGGACTCGGCAGTGGCGTCCAGCTGATGCATAGCCTCGGCATGGCTGCGAAGGGGCGGCCGCATCTCCCGGATGATGTGCTTAGTTGCGGCTGATGCGGCCTCTGTCGTCTGCATTTGAAGTTCCAACTCGTCCGTCTGAGCGTAGAGCTGGTCCAATCTGGCCTGGTCCGTGGTCGCCCGAATTTGGATGGCGAGTTGTTGCAGTTGAGCAGCAATGGGCTGCGTTTTGACTGTCAGTGCGAGGGAGCACTCCTGCAAGCTTCGTAGAAGGGCCGAAGCCGCTGCTGTCGTGGAATGGAGAGTCTCTTGTAGATCGACTGCCTGTGCCTGTTTGGCAGTGACCGGTCCTGAATAATCAACGGGTGGATCTGGTAGGGTAGGCCGTGCGGCCAACGCCGCTTGTAGTTCCTGGTTCTCTCTGCAAATGGTGGTGAAGATATCCCCGAGCTGGCGAGCCTGTAAGGCTAGGTTGTCCTGTTCGATGTGAGCAGGGAGTGGAGCATGGTGAGCCCGTGCCTCCGGCCAGACGCTGGAAAGCGCCTGATTCACAATGTCGGCCTGTTCCTGGAGGTAGGTCTTCTCCTGCAGTAGCTGATTGCGCTGTTCAGTAAGCGCCGTGATCTGGTTCCCCTACTCAGTGCATCGCCGCTGTAGTTCTGCATGAATCTGCTCGGCCTGGCCGGCCGCCCGCTGAATGAGCAGAAATAACTGGGCTGGACTCAGTTGTGCTGCAGTCGTTGTGCGCGGGGCATCCTGTTGAGGCGTTGGTTCCTGTAACAGCGGTCCTTCGGCCGCTGCTCGGCCTGCAGTCTCTGGAAGGTGGACCGGCGTCTGTTGTTGTACCGAAGCGGCCATATCAGGCTCTGGCCGGTCCTGCTGTGTGGTTGGCGCTGTGGAAGGGCTGATGGAATCGACCCCAACTCTGTCTGGCTGAACAAATGTAGTGGCAATGGGCTCCTGGGACGTGGCCACGGGGTCAACAGAAGGTACCACCGCGGCAGTACAGGAGGTGACCTCCGCCCCGTGGTCACCGCCGAAGAGGTCCCGGATCAAGGAATCGGACACAGTGGCTGAGGAAGTGGACGGATTGGAGGAAGTGGCGTGTGGTCTGCTGGTGGTGGGGGCGGTGGATGGAGTGACCGAGGAGGGAGGGAAACGAAGGTTGAGGAAATCCGCCGGGTCAATCAGCGGTTCCTCCGGGATCAAGGTAGCTGTGGGCGGCGTGACTGGCGGATCATCCTCCGTAAGGTCCACCACGGGATCTGCAATACGGGCCCGCGTGGGAGGGGGTGGCCCAGAGGAATCGGGTTCGGGCCCCGGTTCACCCATTGTCGTGATGATGGGGGTGGCAGAAGTGAACAGGGAAGTGGGAATTGGGGAAGTGAGGGAAGTAGTGTTGGAGAGACCAAGTGACCGGTTAAGAAGAAATTCATTAAACGAAGGAAATATAGGGGCGCTACTAGAAACAACCTGGGTGGCCACGTTGAGTCGTCGGACTTGGTCATTCATATGCTCCACAATGGGGACCAGTGCTTCGGGCAGGGTCGCTGCGCTCCCTGCCGCCTCTGTGGTTATCGCTACCGCGACTGTGGAAGATCCGCCGGCACTGGTCGCGGCAGGCTGCTGGGCAGCCCGCATCCCATCAAAGTTATATCGGAGGACTCCATCCTGAACGTGCCGAACGACCCCTGGCCACGATAGAACCTCTCTGTGGAAGATACTGTCGGTCAGCTGAAACCGCAAGGGCGCCATGTGAAAGGTGTGGTGCGGGACACAAGCCGGCCGGATGAAAGAGTGATTATGGCTGACGCCAAACCACACTTGTTCGCTGTATTCATCCAGCAGGTTCCGGGGTACCCGCTGCGTAGAGGCCACCACAGCGACCATCATCCCGTACCATTCGCGGAACGCCTCCGCGTTCACCTGCTTGCTGCTGGGGGCCGTGGACACCTGCCAGGGGGAGTATCGCATCGCGAACGGTTGGCCCCCGTTGAGTTCCGCTGGTGTCCGTATCGGAAGAACATGCCATTTCCACATGGCGAAGGCTAGGAGCAAGTAGCCGTAGATAAAACTGGTGGTCCGTCTGTAATTGTCTTCGCAGGCCGCGAAGAGTTCCTTCAGCACGAACGCGCTCCAATTCAATCGGGCCCCCTTGACACAGTGCTCCGCAATAGAAATGGTGTCCAATGTGCACTCGCCCTTGGTGTAATGGCGCATGGTCTTGCTCGCTATCAGATAGCAAGCAAACCGGATTTCTGATACATTGATCAAGTCGATCTTGGCACCCTTGCCACCTCGGCGAGTACCATATTTGGTGTATAGGTCCGCCTCGGCTGATTGCCGGGCGCGCTTGGAGGCCGTCTGCCCTGCAGAGGAAACATCTGCCCCAAATTGACACAGCCCCGTAAGTCGACTAATATCTGCTGCATGGATTGGAATCTCCTCGTTCAACCATAGAGACCCGTTCTGCACCCGACTGAGGAGAAACCGGGTGCATTGCAGAACTGGACCAGTAGTGCCGAAGACAGGGAGACTGCGTAAATTCATCAACGTCGACTGTTGAAGACCCCGGAATTCGTCCTTCATCCGACTGTTAGAGCTGCTCCCTGGTGTATAGCGGTGTTCCATGAACGTCTGCCAATGCAGATGGGGAAACTCAGCCGGGTCAGACAAGTTAGCGTCCATGCAGGGCGCATTGTCGTACTTGCCGACCAGTGATGATTCGAGCCGGTGAATTCTGTGATCCAGCACCGGTTCCGGGACGGAGAGAACAGCTCTCGGCATCTTTGCGCGTCTCTGATAGACCTGGAGGATTCGTCTGGAGTTCCCTTCTAAGTTCTGAGTGCTCGGAGGCCGCAAGTGCTCGGGAGTCGCTGAAGTTTCCAAACTGAATTGGTCCGTCATCCCGGCGCCGATAGCCTTCATGCAAAATTGGGCCATCCGCTGGCACGCGCGGGGTTGATGAGACTCCATAACGGCATTTAATTTTTGCTATCATGCTTGCCTGCGATAATCGTGTGATCAATCGCGGGCCTGTGTGTAATCTGACAGTTGCTGATGGCGGCTTTGGAAGATGGGCGTACCCGACAGCGGAGAGAACTGCGGCTGATGGGGAATGATTACGGTATGATTACTGTCCATTAAGGGAATTTATGACCAAAATCTGAGCTATCCTACGGACTGACAAAAGGAATGACGGTTATGACCTGGACTGACGCTGGCACGAGGACAGATCCTTCGTGCAGGACACGCTGGACTGGGAGCGGCGTCCTACTGGGATGGCGCGCCGCCACGCTGGACTGGCGTTGCGACACGCTAGACTGGCCCGCTCCGACCATGGTATGTTGCGGTATGGATGCCGCAACTGACGGTTTATTTTGACTGTCTGTAAAGAAATGGAAATGACTAACTATGCTCATCCCGGTTGCGGGAGAGTTATTCAACTACGCTACGCTACGGGTGCTCTCGGTTGCGAGAGTTATTGATGGAAAGAGAGAAGGTACCTACTCCTGGTAGGGCTTCAGGCGTGTGCCATTCACCCATCCCGGAAGAACTGAACCGTCTAATTGTGCCAATCGAACGGCTCCTGAGTTGCGGATCTCGATAACAAAGTACGGTCCCAGCCAATGCGTCTGGAGCTTGCCTGGAAACTTCTGGAACCGGCTGTCGTACAAAAGAACCTTGCCGCCAACTTGGAAAGTTTTAGTCTTGATGTGGCGGTCATGCCATGCTTTCTGTCTGGCCTTCTAAACCTTCTGATGGAATTCCGCAAGAAACCGAGCTTCGTCTAGCTCCTGCAGCTCGTGGAGTCGTTCCTGCAGCGACTCATCCTCTGAGAAGTGAAGGGACGTTGCGATCAGAAGGCTGGGGACTGTGAACTCGGCGGGAATCACAGCTTCCCGGCCGTACACCAGCTGGAATGACGTCTGGTTTGTCAAACGTTTTACCGTGGTCCGGTAAGCCCATAATGTCGCTGGTATCCGCTCATCCCAATCATCCCGCCGAGCGTTGCAGATTTTCGTCAAACCCTTCTCCAGAATCTTGTTGAAGGCTTCCACCGTGCCATTAGCCTGCGGGTGGTATGGACTGCTCTTATGATGCTGTATCATAAATGTCTCCAGAAGCGATTTGACCGTGGCATTAATGAAGTGCGTGCCTTGATCACTGGTCAGGCTGCGTGGGCAGCCAAAGCGGCTGATGATGTTTTCAAAGATGAACCGAGCAGCGGTCTCAGCGGAGCAGTCGCGTACCGCTGCTGCTTCCGCCCATCGCGTGAGATAATCAGTCGCCGTAATGATGTACCGAGCTTTGGAATGGCGAGCAACTGGTGCAATGGGCCCTACAAAGTCGACATCCCACTTCTCAAATGGCCGCAACACATGCACGGGGTGTAGCGGAAGCTCATCTCTGTGCGAAGGCCGTCCCGTCCTCTGACAAATATCGCAACATTTCACGTAGGCCTTACAATCTGCATGCACCGTCGGCCACCATAGACCAGCTTGAAGTACCTTCCTTGCAGTGGGTTTAGCCCCCACGTGTCCTCCCGCAACTCCGCTGTGACATTCCCACATCACCGCTTCCCGTTCATGGTCAAGAACACACCTGCGCAACACCTCATCCAGGCCCTGCTTGTACAGCTGCCCTGCGATCAATTGATAATCGGCCGCCCGGACAACCAAGTGGCGTTTCTGAAGCGGCGTGTAATCCTCGGGGCACTGTCCTGTGGTCAGATATGTGGCAATGTCAGCCAGGTAGTCTGGAATCGCTTCAACACGAAATAGATCAGCATCCGGAAGCTGATCATCCAACGGACCATCGTTTTCCCCCGACTCCAGTCTGGATAAATGATCAGGCCCGACATTTAGCCGGCCCGGTTTGACAATTACATCGAACGTAAACTCCTGAAAAAGGAGAAGCCACCGGCAAATCCTTCCTTCCAACACAGGTGTATTGACCAGATATTTTAAGGCCGAATGGTCCGTAAAAAATGTAAACTTCCCGCCCAGGAGGTAGTGACGGAACTTCTGGAGAGAGTACACCATTGCCAGCGCCTCCCGCTCGGTCGTGGTATAATTCTTCTCCGCATTAGATAGGCGTCGGCTGGCGAAGTATACCGGGTGGTCAACCGTGGTTTCCCCGGGTTGCGCTAATACGGCGCCAAGTGCAATCCCGGACGCATCAATGTGCACATGGAACTGCTTATCCCAGTTTGGATGAACGAGGATGGGTGCCGTCGCCAATTTCTCTTTCAATGTGTCCAGTGCCTTCCTGCACTCTGCTGTCCATTCAAAAGATTCTGACTTCCGCAACAGTTTCTCCAGAGGGGCAGTGATTTTGGCGTAGTTGCGGATAAAACGCCTGTAGTATCTAGTGTGCCCGAGTAATGCCCGCAACTGCTTCACGTTCTCGGGGGCCTCCATGTGGACAATAACTGCGACCTTGGCGGGATCGACACAGACCCCTTCTTTACACACCACGTGACCCAAGAGCGTGCCGAATGGTACTGCAAAAATACATTTCTTCAAATTCAAGGAAATCTGCAGCTGGCGACACCGATCGAACATAACACGCAACAGGGAGGCGTGTTTCTTCAGCAAGCTGTAAACGGTCCAATCATCCATATAGACTTCCAGGAATTTGTGAATATACTCCCGGAAAGCAACAATAACAATCCGGGAAAACACAGCTGGTGCGTTCTTCAGTCCAAACGGCATGACATGGTATGCGAATGATCCCCACTCGGTTGTGAATGTTGTCTTTGCCTTGTCCTCTTCAGCGATGCGCACCTGATGGTAGCCCGAAAACCCATCCGTGAAAGAGTAAGCTTCGTTTCCCGCGACATGATCTAGTACTTCGTCGCTGAAGGGAGTGGGAAACGGATCATGAATACAAGCATTATTCAAACTCCGGTAATCTACGCAGACCCGAATTTCCGTTTTATCCTTCTTGTTCTGGATGACAATGGGACTTACCCACTCAGCTTCTTCTACAGGAAAAATGAGACCTGCAGCCCGCATTTTGTCGATCTCCATCTTTACCTTCTCTTTGATGCGTGGATTTAACCGGTAGGGTCGGTGCTTGACCGGCCTGGCTCCTGGTTTTAGTGTGATGCGCATCTCACCCAAATCCCCTTTGATCCCCTTCAGGTCCGCAACAGAAGACGGGAATAGATCTTCATACTCCCGGAGGAGGCTGAAAATTTCTCTGGTCGTCTCTGCGTCCCAGTAATCTCCCACCGTTGCCAGTTTCGGTTTCTCCTCCGTTCCTATGTTCAGCTTCTTTGTCTTTAGGGGCTGCAAATGGACTCCTTCTGTCGTTGGCTCGTCGCGGACACTCCGCTCGCCCTCCTTTTCATCAAAATGGAGATGCCTCAGGTCCTCCAAACTGTCGTCCCCTGGTTCGCCGTCAACCCGTTGGCAAACCAACTCGCTTTTCACCCCTGAGCGTGACGCCACCGGTCCCTGATTGGGCTCGGGCTGGCGGAAAAACAGAACCTCCTTAACGGCTTGTAGGGCCTGATATTCCTGCGCCGTCTCCCCTTCGAATGAGAAACTCCGGACGAACTTCTCCGCAACTGCTTGCCAAGAGCGGGTTCCCCGTCTCCGCTCTTCTGCTCGGTACCAGGCCTGGGGGATTGTACCCAGGGAGTGTATAAATCTGTGGACCCATAACTCCTCAGGGTACCTGGCGTTGCGCCACTGTTCCTCGCACGCCCGCAAGTGCTGTCGTGGGTCTGAGTCGCCATGGTGCTTAAGTGTAATACCGGGCCCTTCATCCTCTTTGAAGCGTGCCCGCAAGGCATCCGCCACCAGCTCCCATCGCAACAGAGTGTTGCGGTGATTGTTCCACCATCGTCCTGACGTTGACTTCAGAGCCACATTCATCAGGGGTATCCGGCATTCTTCTGGGACCCGGTCTTCCACCTTGAGGATAAAAGTATTCACTGCTTGCATGTTTGACAAAGTGGGGTACCCGCGGATCTCGGTCCCCACCCACCGGACCTGCGCGATGGCGGCACATCGCCGCGTGGTGGTCTCGTATCCCCCTTGCCTGCCAATCTTCCCACGCAAGCTCGGATCCGAGTTCCGAGCTCTGCACACTCCGCCAACTGATAGATCCTGTTGCAGTCGGGTTGATATAATCTTCCCGCCTGCCGGCGGTCATCTGATAGAGGTGGTCCATCATCTGAGCGTCCTCCCGACTATCCACCGGTTCTGTGTATTGCGGTCCCTGATACGGGTCGAGAGGCTGAGTCACCCGTACCTCCCCATCCTCGAAAATCATCAGCTCCTTCTTGAGATCGATGATCGCATAATTCTCAAAAGCCCAATCAATGCCAAGTAAAGCAGGATAGGGGTCTTTATCGCCCATGATATCAATAACTTCGAAGTCGGCATAGGTCTTTACCCCCGCAACATCAACCTCGACACCCTCGAGTCGGCCGATTGGCAAAATACAGTACTGGTTCGCCATTCTGAGTTGGATCGGGGAATAGGCGAGCCGGGGCTTTCCCAGAGCCTCCCATGTCTTTCGCGGCAACATGTTGACGTCGGACCCCAGGTCCAACATTGTATCGCTGATTTGGAATCCTGCGATCTGTGTGTTAAGTCGAAATTCTTTGCCCGTTCGCTGCTTGTTTCGCTTGACACACTGCACGTATTGAGGCGTAGTGTCCACCAAGTTTCTGGGTTCTGCCCGGTCCTGCAGCGCTCCATCCAATACCTGTCTGAGCTGCTGCCGCAGCACGGTGTCATCAACAATCCTGAGAAACAGCCGGAGCCAGTCCGCAACTACAGCATCTGCGGCGTTCTGATCCCCGGTTTTCGGCCACTGGGGCTCCTCCAGCCCTCCTTCCTTTCGCAGCTGGGCGAATGCCTCAACCGCCTCCTGAAAGTACTTCTTCTGCACCTCGGGCCGAATCAACTTCTTCGGGGATGCCGGCCTCACCACTCGTACTGGCTCCTTCTCGTGGGCATCCTCACCAGTCTTCTTTCCGCCTCTCGTTATTATCGCAACATTCTGCATGTCAGGGGTTGCGACCCCTCGCGGTTCTGAGCCTATCAGATTCGTGGCCCTCTGCCGCGCCCGCTCTTCCCATTTTTTGATGAGTTCTGGGCAGTCTTCAGTGGCGTGGGCGTTGACCCGGCACTGGGAGCACCAGGGTCGTCGCGGAAGAGGACATTCTCGAGCCACATGACCCTCCTGGTCACAGTTGTAGCATTTTACCGGCCCGCGTCCTCCTGCTCGGCCTCCCCGCATGCCGCCACCTCTGCCCCTCGCGGCCTCGTTGACCCGGTACGAGGGCCGATCCAGTCGATCCGCAAGTGCGTCTAACGCCCTGCACTGCTCTGTGTTGTGCGTCGTGGACACACAAAATTCGCAAGATACATTATTCGGCACCGTGGAGTACTTTTGTAATATCGGGCACATCCGAGGAGGATGTCCGATCGTTCGGCAGATTTCACAGTACTCTGGGTTGGAGGACCCCGGTTGCGGTGGAAACCCCGCAAAGGCCTGTTGCGTCTGGTATACCCCCTACGGATTCATTGCCGTGCCGCCCCCTGGTGGTGGCCCCCCCTGGATAGCTGCAACTGAGGGTCCAACTCCCGCGCCGCGCAACCGAGGACATTCGGTTGCGACGTGCCCCTCGACCAGGCAATGAGTACACCAAACATTCGGTCGCGCTGGTCTTGCTGGCTGACTTTCTTTGAGCTTTTCAGTTAAACTAGCGATCTGATGTTGCAACCCTATCAGCGAAGGGTCTTGCGGAGCCAGCCCCCCCCTGTATTCCTGGGGGTATCCCGCCATGGCTTCAATCTTCATGGCCTGCTCCAGAGCATCCTGCAGATTATCAATCTTCTGCTGAGTGAGAGGGGTTCGCGTCAAGGGAAGTAGAGCCTTGATGAACCAGTCCCTCTGGTGGTTTGGATCGATGGTAGCTCAGTTTCCCGATCGCGTCCTTGAATCACCGCATCAACTCCCATGCGGTCTCGCCTTCCTTCTGCTTAATTTCCCATAGCTCGGACAGACCCTGCTGGTCCGTCTGGGGGAGCTTGAATTCGCGGACAAAATCCCGCTTTACGTCCGCAATTACAGGATTAGGGTGCACCTCAGACCACTTGATGAACCACCGCAGAGCTCTCTCTCTGAGCGTGGTTTGAAACTCTATCAACTTCCCTGCATCCGGTGTCTGTCGAGCCCTCCAGAGGGCTTCGCACAGATACCAGTGTTGTTCTACATCGTCGTTTCCCCGGCCAGAGAACTCTGGGTACCGAGTGAAAGATCCAGCCATGTATACCGGCGGTGAATTAACCAAGATAAAACCTCCAGGTCCTGGTTGCGTAACGGTCCCGCTAGGGAAAAAATTACTACTCGTACCGCTGCTGCTACTGGGCGTTACTGGCGCCGCTGAACTTCTAGATAACTGACTTAAAGCTTGTAACTGAACAAAAATATTTCTTAAAGGTTGATAAAGTACCAGGGGAAGGTCGGGATCCTGGCCATGCAGAAGGTGGGACGTAGGGCTGCCTGGAGGGGTGGGTGCCGTCTGGTCCTGAAACATCTGCTGCATCACGTCGTACCATTCATCATCGAAACTTTCTTCGGGCTGCATCTTTTCCTTATCCGTGTTAATCGTTACTGCTCTTTCTCGCATCCTCGGGCTCCCATGCACCCGCTGTACGTCTGCTGCTGTCCCGTCTCCTGTTCGGGTATCCAATCCCATGGTTCCTGTCCTCTCAGGCGCCTCCTTCTGGTTCTTCTTCTCAATCTCCCTTCTCTTCAAATCTCTCCTTACCCTTCTTCGCCACCTATCGGCGATTTGTGCCCGCCGATGTGCACGTAACTCCCGCAACTTGCATGCGGCCTCAACGTCCATCCCCCGTTCCCTACTCCTACAGTCTACACAGCATCGGTCCCCTCAATCCTTCCCCCCAGTACGGGTGGTTTACGCTTCCATACTCGTTTTGTGGAATTCAATCAACCCTTCGTCCACCATTAGGGCTTTGATCCACAGCGGAATTTCCTTCAGCAGTTTTCCCCTCAGCCCTGAGTGAAACACAGCCACAGCCTTTGAGAAAGATTGGTAACACTCAGCGGCAAACTCCACAACGTATCCTTCCAACGTGGTCTTGACCCAAAACTCCACTGCGCGGGTTAGTTCAGTATCTACCCGGTGTAGCGCTACCAAGTCTTCGCGCGCCCACCTGCGGTTTATCTCCCGCAAGCCTTCTTGGGCCGCCTTCGTTCGTAACCTCCGCAACCAGTTGTAAAGATCTGTGGGAAATCTTCCCCAGAAAATTTCGTACGTATCGCTAGCTGAGTCAGAGAAAAGAACAAGCTCCCTGACCACCGCCTCCTTTTTCTTAATCAGCTCCGCCTGCTGAGTAATAAAATGGTCAAGATGATCATCCCACCATCGCCGTATTGCTCCTTCAAAGATCCTCGAGACCATGATCTAGATCCCCTCAGAACATGCGGGTCCCGGCAATGGAACCATTTGTTGGCGAAAAATAAGGTCTCGCGGGCAAGACCCAGGTTCACAGGGTTGTGGCCAACAAGGGTCCGGTGTAGTCTAGTAACACGCCGGCATTTTCACCCTGTTCGGGAAGAACATAGCGTCTCACCCGAGGCGTGCCGCGACCACATGGGAAAGGGGAAGAAATCACAGACGAGGAATAAACCCGCAACCACAGAAAGAAAGAGAATCCGTTACATATACCAGAATATTCATGCAAGATCACCAATCAAGTATATTGACAGTCGCAACTTAAAAATTTTAAAGCATGGTAAACACATCTTAACGCATAAACATAAAGACAGCAATCCTTCTTTTCATTAGTCTTCAGCCAAATACAAGATTACACAGCTTCCTTCTCTGATAACCCATATATCAGATACAGATGAATCTAAGAACAGAGAATACAAAACATAGAGAGTAGAAACCAATTGCGAGAACAAGTCTGATTTCTCCGCGGCTGCTTCCGCATTCAATCATCCCGCAACAGCAACCGATCAACCAATCAACCACCCCTCCTCTTCTGCAGCCGGGTGATTGCCTTTTATTCACCCGCTCGCCGCGACTGGCGGCTTCTCTGCGTCTTTGCTCTGGCTTTTCCCGACTTCTCTTCTGATATCTGCATGTTCTACTTCCCGTTCTCTGTTGTATCTCTTTCATCTGTACTTATCGCTGTTCTACCTCCAGTTATCAAGTGCTTCCGCATCGCCTTGTTAGCTCCGCAACTCCTGGTCGCGCGCTGCGGTCGCGTTAGCTGTGTGTATTCCCTCCGCAACTCAAAAAGAGTCCAAGTTCAAAATTCAAAACTTAAACAAAAAACAAGGGCCCCAACACATGTTTTAAGAGTCGAGAAAAGGATAACAGGTGACTCTAGTCGCTTTCAGTTTTAACGAGCTCGAAAGGACAAGGGCTCAATGATATTTTAAAATTTTAAAGAGTCACAGAAATATCAAAATGACTACTCAAGAAATCAAAGCAAGAGGGTCTACCAGGCTCTCGTGAACTGCAATATACACCTTGGTGATCAAATGAAAGAGAAACGACCAAGGACTTAACATACGTGCAGGCAGTCTCCCCAAATGTTGTGTTCGATGTATCATGGTTACAGGGTGGCAGAATCGACTTCCTATGGATAAATGATTGCAACATATGAGGGTCTCCATTTATATACTCGATAGTATAGGGAGCACAAGTCAGTGCTAGCATTATCTATTTTCAGATGGCGAACGACAACTACTAGGTTTAACGACGTCAGAACACGTCACTAGCCTAGACCTCTAAAATATGTGCATTAGGTTTCAATGTTTCCTTAGGTTGATTGAATTCATTTTAAGGTTGATCTTGAATTAATGTTGCAATTTCAAGGCCTTACCAAATGTGATCTCGAATTCTTAATGCAAACATATGCAAAAGAAAATAATTTTCATTCAATGAATGCTAGCTAAGAGAAGGATAGGAATCTACGGCAAAGTAGCAATCAATTGAATCACAAGAAGAACTTCACTAATGCATCTAATACAGCCAAATCAGAAAACGAAAAACTCTTTCCGTTCGCTAAGAGCTACTAATGCAAAAGAAGGTTTTCATTTTCAATTTAAGCGAAAGAATGCAAATTTTTTCTTTTTAGATGAATAGGAAGCACAATGCACTGTTACACTAAAAAGAAAAATAAACAATTGTTTTGAGCACTGCAAATGTAACGATCTAAAACAAAGAGATCAATGCGATGCAAACATAAAACAAACTCAAAACATAGATGCACTCTTCCAAGCAAACAAGGGGCTTTCAAACTGACTCAATGAACAATGTAATCTATGCTCAAAGTGACGAATGGAGAGCTAAACGAAAACAAAGACGATCATTCAACAAACCAAAGACACGAAGAACCGAAAGAAAGACAAAAAAAAAAATCAGTAAGTGAATTGAAACGACAAAGATCAAAGTGACTCGAACTCAACTCATAAGGCTGAGTGAGGAGAGGGCCGAAAAAATGACACAAGGCACCTAGAAAACCTAGGGCAACAAACTCCACTGATAAGATAATGGACAAACAGCTGAGAAGACCGAGACTATAGAGTCAAAACAATCTCAATGGACCAATTGCAAGGTGAAAAACCAATCCAGAGCCAAGAAATACTGACAAAACTCAGAAAAGAGGCCAAAATTCAATCCTACAAGAATTCAATGCGTCTGTTTAGCTTTAATCCACGCTAAACAGGGGTTGGCGCACTTGTGACAAAAGAAACATGTGCCAATCGATGCGACTGTTCAGGGAAAATCAACGCTGAGCTAGAAAAATATGGGAAAAAATAAAAACCACTGAGCATATGTCAGACTTGACACTCTGGAAGTGAACAGGATGGTTGAAAACAGTCAGACAGGTCAAGCAAAGCAGAAAAATGATGAAACGACCAAAGTCGACTTGACAAGAAAAACGACAGACGAACAATGAGACGACAAACACACATTGATCCCCAACAAAGTTGCCAAATTGTTGTGTAGGTAAATCCCCTCTGCGGACAAAGGTGATCCCTCTAACCCTAGGGTGGGTCTAGAAGCAAGAGGACATGCTAATGCGTCGATTCCTAGTTTCTAAATGAAACAGAGTCGTGATAGATGTCCTACCTTTGTTCCAACACAGTTGTCATAGCTGTGGCAACAGTCTCCCGATCTTCGTCGTTACACGTCGTGGTTCTTCAGCGGTGGTACTCAGGTGCCTGCACAAGGATCAAAGAAAAATAGCAACATACAAAATAATACTTGCATTCATAACTATTTAATTGGTCAAGGAGAACTAAACGTATTGCTCTAGATTAATCATATCAAACGCAAAACGGGAACCAAAACATCATTCATGTATTAATGAGAAGAGAGAAAGAGTTTACAACCAAAAGAGCCTTGACATTGCAGCCTCCTTCAACGGGTCCAGTAAAAACGCGTCTCAAGCATTCATCGGGGAATTGGACTTGGCAAATCAATGAGCATATACTCTCTCTCGACAATGGGTCTCTCTCTGCTCTATCTCACACCAGCTATATCAGACTGTTCAACTATTCAACCATTCCAGCTATTGTAGACAATGTTCAGCTAGCTGCATCTATGTAAGAGAGATGTATTTATAGGAGAGGAGGAGGAGGTTTGGATCCCTCATATGGTGGAAGGGAGGCCTTATCCTTTGGGAGGTTACTCAAATGTAGGAAACAAGAAGCCAAAGGAAGATGTTTGATGTTTTTCAGTCGAACAACCCATGCTGACTCCGCTCACGAAGTGGTTGGGAATGGAAACTTCACTTCTATTTTAAAAAAAATTCTAAAAACAGCTCGGCGTGGGAAGTCCACTGAGACAGAGCTCCAATGGGTGCAAGGCCCAATGCTAATTTCTCTACGGGCGCGAGGCCATAACTGCCTGCCAGCACCGACCCAAAATCATATGTTTTTGATAGTTTTCTCTAGGAATAGTCAACAGAGGAAATTTTCTTCTCATGGAAAGGGATGCAATGACACTTTTTGCAAGGAATGAAACTACACAGAAGTCACAGAAATGGTCCTCCAATGTGTGGGATGAGGATTGCAGGGATGGTGACAAAATGTTGTGTAACACCCATCACTCTTTCTCTTCCAAAGTTTCGTTTGTCCCAAATTTGCTGATAAAGAACTAGAGGATTATATAAAGGGTAAAACCTTGATCCCAATCGAAAAAATGAACACATCACATGTTTTAATATTCATGCTCCCAAACAAAGTTGCGATGCGGGATTTTAATTAAGCGCCAAGTGTCTAATTCAGGCACAAGAACCCACGTTTCTCATAATTACTCAACCATAACGGTATGACAGTCTCGAGCTCTCGAAAGTGATTTGATGACCGGTTAATTAATTTTTTATATTTCCTTGCTTTCAAAACTTAATTCACCATCATTTCAAGTCTCATTGCTAATCGCTCCCACATTGTTAGTATTGTTCTTCATTCCATGTTTTTCTTACTACAAGATAGTCTCGAAAAGAAACATTCTTTCAAGATTTCAAAGGCTACAAAGAAGACAAAGAAACCCATGGCTCCTCCAAACCCATCGCCTCCCGCTTCAGAAGTAACAAAGATGTTGCCATTATTCTACGACACAACATGCAAGTGGTTCTTCCTCGGCTATTTGAAGACGAAAAACCTAGGATAATCAAAAGAATAGCCACAACCGATGCCCCTTCAACTTCTGAAGCCACTATCAGTGAAGTTTCTAACTCCTTTCTTTAAATAATTTCCACTCGCACAAAGACTCTTCCATATACTGATATGGTAAAATGGATAATTGATAATCTCAATATCGGCGACATAACATTTCTGACCTCAAGAGATACAATTATAAGGTTTTTTAAGGCTGAGGATTTAAAGAAAATGTATCATATACCCAACCCACAGAAGGTATATGACAAGAGTTTCCTGGAGAATTTCACAAAGGAGAACAAGTTGCAGTTAGACCGGATAAGGAAATGGAGGAACAACCCTAACAAGCACAAACATGAAGGTAAGGGTACGTACTCTGTTTCTTCTTTGGCTGGTCCTTACTGCTACATTGCTGTTATGATGTGTAGGCATTTTGGTTCCCCTAATACAAATAAATTCTCAATTGAATGGGTCCCTCTCATGGAAGCTGTTTTAGAATCATATATTATGGATTGAGGCACCATTTTGTCAAACAATATTGCCTCACAAATCCTTGATTATAGAAAGAACCACTCTTTAACATCCAGGACAATTCCCCCATTTTTTATGAGTGCTTGTATTATGGAGGCAATGTGTTTTACTACATATTTCCCGAACATGGGATGGAAATGGACCATTCAAGACCCTACTCCTATCCATGTCTACCATAGTATCCTCTGGGAATCAAAGTATGAGTCTCATTTCTAAAAATTTTATCATGGAGTCATTTTGCCACTCTATCAAGTTGTTTTTGGTGATAAAGCCCCAAGATTGTCAAAAGAAGCCCGAGATGATTTCATGTCCATAGGAAAATGGTTTGGGAAAGAAATATTTACATATGTCAGAGTTTATGGAAGTCTTGCTAGACCCCATATACTCCCATTATATGTACCAAATAAGATCCTTGAAAGGGAAATTGCTTATCAAATAGTTTGGAATAGGTTAACTAAATCTTTGAAAGAAGATAAAAAAGCTTCTTGGCCTTCTTTCCCTATCAACTGTGGTGTTTATGCTCTAGACAACTTCAAACATGCTGGACTGGAAATCAATCAGATTCAAGCTTAAAGCTATCTATTTTTCCCAGCAGATAGTTTGATCATAATAAAACAACCCAAAACTATACAGGTCAAGTAAAGATCAGGAAATTCATTAATGAAAATGATGATTATGATGATTTATTTGAATCTGCTGAGAACTATTTACAAGTTGAAAGATTAGAAGAAATATGTCTTAGCCCTGAACAACTTGCCCGATTTAAATAATACAAGAACAAAAGGTTGGAGAGTATTCCTCTCAACATCTTAAAGGTGTCTCAACTTATTTCTAAAAAAGAACAGAAGTTGGAACAACCTCCGAAGGATACTGAGGTCCTATTGGGAACAAAGGAAGTTAAATCAACTCAAGAACATACAAGTAAGATAGTATTCAGCAATGACTTGGATAAAGTCTGGGATCAATTTGACCAGTAGCTTAAGTAACATCAAGAGGTAATAATCATCAATTCTCAAGAGACAATCAACACACCTAAGGACAAAAGTCAGAGCCCGCTCACTGTTGGGGCTACTGATAAGGTTGTTAATATAGAGGGAAGCGAATTCATCCTGACCTTCCCTTAATATGAAATTATATTAAATATAGAAGAAATCCCTCCTCTCGATATCTTTTATAGTCCCAAACATTGGGCTATAATGAGAAAATAGAGAAAGAGAAGGATAGTTGATCAATCAAAAGCGTTAGTCCCTGGTGATGTACCGATGGATGTAGTGTGGAAAGATCCACAAGCTGATCCATATGAGGATATAACAAGATTAACACAGTTTGCAGGTGCTTATGAATCTGATACAATTGATAAGGAAACATAGGTTCAACAACTAATTAAAGAAAAGGATGAAATAATCCTACAGTCAGAACAAGAGTTTCTAAGAGAGAAACAAAGTATTGATCATCAATTGTAGACACAAGTGTCACAACTTCAGCAAATCTTAAATCAATTAAAGTTACAACATCAATCTGACATCAATGTCAAAGATGCTCAAATTCATCAAGTCCAATTTACAGTGGAACAATTGAAGGATAACACAAAGATAGATGACTTCAAGAAGGAAGCTTTGGAACTCAACACCTTGTTGGCTCAACAACAAGTAGTATTTTTTTAAAAGCTGACAATCATCAATGATCTATGCGATAAAAGTGATTCACTGATGAATTAATCGACTTACCTGAGGATGAAATTCGATGACATTGATGAAAAAATTACTGAATACATCACTTGGAAGGACAATGCAGAGTGTCGAAAGGAAAATCTTCCCAGAATTGAGGACTCCAAAAAGGAAATCATATTTACTGATTGGGACATACAACTGAAATAGGTAGAGAGGGTAGTATACAGAGCAAGGGATGTCGCCAACAAAATTATTTAAACTGTCATAATCTATTTGGTGCCAATATAATTCAAGACTGTCCACCTGGTTCTCTCCCTAATGTCAAAGATTTGATGAAACAGTGGCAAGAAATGTCAAAGGAAAAAGATTAAAACATCAGGAAGTTAGCAAAGCTTGATTGGGAAAAGTACTGGCAATACTTGGTGAAACCACAAAGTTAGTGGATGATGCTGCATTTCTTAACTAACATCTCATCCCATATGTTGCCACCTCTATTAGATACGGTTTACACTAGACAACTACGCATTAGGCCAGGTCAGCCTCCTGAAGTACAACCAATGTTGGATATTCATCAACTCAAACAAAAAATTGGAAAGGACACGACATCGCATTCCTGAGCGAGTCATCCAAAAATTGTATTTCTGTCCTATTTTCACTTATTTTAAGGAGAGTTGTTTAAACCTCCTCAGTGTTTCGTGTATTTTATATTTTTATATCTTTAAGTATTACTATATAAGCCCTTTCATGTCTATAAAGAAAGGGTCCTGAAATTTTGTAAAGAAGGCTTTGGGGAGTTGCACTTTTGTACTCTTGAAATCATCTGAATAGAAAGAATGGACCAAAGACTATTTCTTCCATGAGAAAAGTTAAGATATACATGTAACTTCTATCTTTATATTTTTGTTCTGTTTTATGTAATCGATAGTCATACTTCTTTTATATTGTTTTGTTATATGTATTTTTTCAACACAATTGAGCATTAATTCACTATTGAACATGCAAAGACTGTTATCTTTAAATATATATACAAGACATGCAGCTATTTAATGCGACATGAGCTTAATCAATTAATTTCATTAACCATTTAATCAAATTAATTAACTTAAATTGTTTTTCATTTCTATAAGTGCTTGATAATCTTCATTCTCATACACTTAAGATCATGTTTTAAGATCACATATAAAAACATAAATATAATCCCGAGATAGAGATAGGTATATATAATCTTTTAGCTTGTTGTCACTCCCATTCATCCAAGTCACAGATAGTTATGAATACCACACATTCACTAAATTATATTTATTAGAAAATTGGTCCCATCATCCCCAGTTGGAGCTACTATTCCAAACGGAAAATGGATGGTTTTCAAGTCCCCGACCGGGTGGTTATCCCTGTTGTTGTGCAACGATTTTTGAGGCATCAACACCTCCTTAGAGGCATCATGTTACTCCTTTTTCTTCGATCCACTAGATTGTGCTATATTCAAGCTTATGTTCTCCATGCACTGTGCCTATAGACAAGCCTTGTCCATTGATTTGGGATTGAACAACATCACTTTCTCACGCAGATGGTGGTGCAGACCCCCCAAATACTTGAGAAGTACAACTGGGTTCTTTGGTGAGATACCCAACATTATATCCATCCATATTTCTGAACTCCGTGGCGTACACTTGCATGCTTTGGCCCAACTTTTTCCTGAAGTAATGCGTCTGGAACCACTGGTCCTCTAGGTACCCAATGGGATAAAATTATGACTTGATGAGGGTTTGTAAATCCTCGCACGTAGTCACTGGAGGTTCTCCCTCTAACCTCAGGGTTTCCATGTGGCTCTCCCACCAAGTCAGTGCATGGCCCTCTAATTTCATCCATGCGAATGAGATATTTTGCCCTTCCTCAATCTAATGATTGCTAAAATAAACTTCCATTTGTTGCAACCAGGGGTTCAGCTTCAAAGCATCGATCTTGTCGTGGTATGGATTGATATTGACTTTTTCTTCCATTTTAAACATGGATTGATTCATGGCACTCAAACTGGGTTGATTTTTTTGGGTTCTTTCTTCGACTGGTTCTTTGTGTCTGCCCGATATCCCGATCCCCCTTCTGTTTTGTCCTCTACATTCGAACCCCCATCTTCTCCAAATATCTCAAGCTTATTACTCAGGGCCGCCATGATGAGGTTTACATTGCTATTTATGTATGCGACTTGTTGTAGCCGCAAAATCCACACCTTTGCAGGATCACTAGTGTGATTTACAGATTTGTCGGCCATGATTAGGATTTTATGATTTTTGACCTCATCGAGCAAGGTCCCATGAAAACTACACAAAATACCCAAAGAAACCATGCTCTGATACCAAATGATCTGTAAACTGATGTGGATATTCCACTGGACAGTTCATCACAACAGATCTGATAATATTATATTAGAAATCTGAAAATTCTACACTATTACAATTTATTTAAACTTCAAGATCTGTAGATTTAACTGTAATTAGTGCATGCATGTGAATGAAGATTATGTAGAAAAATAAATAATTACAAAATAAGCTCACACAAAGATATAAGACACGAGATATACTTTGGGAAGCCCTTTCGGGAGAAAACCCAGCTGGAAGGTGAGGTTGTTTCGCTCTCTTTCTCTATCTGGAAATATGGCTAATGGTACAAAGAAGCATGACCCATGGTCCGTGGGATACTACAATGCAAAAATCCTCTCTATGTGCTATATATTATATCCCTCTTGTCTATCTTTGCTCAACTATGGAACAAAATTCTCTCGAAAGAATGGAATGTCTCATGTCTCTTCCTCCTAGTGGCTCAGTTATAACACAACCCAATAGCCTACTAGTGGTTAAGTTTGACTATATCAAATCTTAACTAGAGTTATAATATAGAATCTTCTAGAGTCAAATTTGAATTTTTCTTTAGAAATCACGTGGCTAGCCCCTTTTCCATGAATAATGGGGGTTGACGTGACATCCTCTCGAATTATAGGTGTGAAAACAGGAAGGTCAAGTTCTAAGTGGAATAACTTTTGCATACAGGCTCTGATTGACGCGCATATTGCGCCATTGGAAATATATATGTGTTTAGAACAACATGAAAAAGTGTGGAACTAAAGCGACAAAGTTTTACCCCCAAAAAACATCGTTTGATGCCTCAAAATTCTCCAAGAAGGTTTCAGACCCTGTTTTTCCAAACTGGGTCCCACCAGTAAGAACGGTCTCGTGAGCTGATTTCTCCACTTTTTCCACTTTGAATGCATCGATATGGATGAAAAAAAATATAATTCTTAAATCTAGATCACATGGAGATACCAAACAATATTATTAGAAAGGTGGTACGCTTCATCGACTCTTAGCTGCCACCCATGGATCCTAACCAATTATCAAATTTTTACCATTCCCCAATTTCCAAATTGTCTAAGGACTAGTAAGAGAAAAAGATGCAGCTAAGGCCTTCCATACTATAGATCCATTTGTTAAGGATTTACAAGGATCTTGGTACTAGTCCTCCATTGAGAGGTCGTTTAAATATTTAGAACACATTACTTTGGCCCTTAGTGAAAAATTGTGGGTAAGTCTCCATGAACTTTTTGCTGCTAATGATTAAGAGAATTGATAGATATTTTCGAGGTCCCAATCTCCTAGTTTCTTTGGCATGGAAATTTTAGACCACTTAACTAAAGGTATTCCTTCGAAGGCTCTATTCCTATAGAAATATGAAGTTTGTCTTTTAATTATTAATGTTATAATGTTTAATAATTTATAACTTGAAATTTACAATATTTTTGGATCATGCGAAAATAAAAATTGTACTTTAAATAATGAATCATGATATTTTGAATTAAACAAAAAAAATTCATAAGTCAAATTGGGAAATTAATATGGAGAAAATGTATATTAAACAATAATACTTATATTGATAATGATCTTGCTATTTCACTAGTGTACATGGAAAAAACATCCAGTTTTGTAAATCAAGAAACTTTAACACTTCATTAAGTTAGGAAATTACTCACTAAAAAAGTTAGACAGAAAAATGAATCATCTCATTTTCATCTCAACATTGGTCTTTGTTTATATTTTTAGATCAAATTAATTCAACATAGGAGCTCTATTAAGTAAATAGGTATTTATTAATAGTCGACGTGTAAAGAGAAATTAGGCATTCTGCAACTTGAGTAGGGGAGATGTGTACTTTGTGCAAACATGCACTTGTGCATATGTGTAACACTTCTCTTGGTGCTCTCCAAGTTGAGTTGGGCTAATGTTTGCTATTTTACACATGTATGTGTGTGTAGTTCTTGGGTGAATATATATTTATCTGAACTCTAGATGTATCAAGTTCCTAGAGGGATCAAAACCTCAAGTGCACCTAATTGATTATGGTTAAGATGGATCTATTCTACTGTATGGTTTTGAGGGTTGGAAATTTTTGCTATAAATACATTTAATTGTGTGAATGTAGTTGTTATTGTTTAAATGTAGTTGTTTAAAGTTATAAGCATGTAACTTAAATGCAATAAACAAGAAACTTAGCAAACATATGTAGGAATCAAATCTAGCCAATAGACAAGTGATGAACCACCTACCAATCAATGTAATGATGAGGGTTATGCCAATGTACATAGAAAAAAATCACAAGAAAAGAAATGAACTTGTGGATGATATTATTGTAGGCCCTCAATAACGAAAGTCGACACACTTTTCTATCCTCACAGCAATGGCCTTCGATGAAAAATAGGCAAGGAGTTTAGGTCCTATTATCAAATCCTTATGTGACTATGACAATAATATGTCTAAGAGGATACTTAAATAAGTAAATAGTGGTGCTAACTAGATTAATACAAACAACTAATAATAAGGATGTATCAAAGAAGCATTTGAGAAAAATTCCTTAGGAAATAAGGGATACTATGTCAAATTTGAAGTTTGGTTTAGAAATCCAAAATTTGAAGACATTTGATGGTTCCAAACAATATGTGGGACAAGAAGAGGTGGGGAGAATTTATCGGCTTGGGGGAGACCTATGTGATTCATGGATGCAAGCATGGCTTCATCTCACTCTCTTGAAATAAAATCTAAAGAAATAGCCAAAGAAATAAAAATGCAAAAGTAGAGTGAGACATGTAACTATTATGTTAATGGGGTCTCTTTTGTAATGATATGTTAAATTCATGATATATTGTGCTAATTTATTTGTTTTCAACTTATATTTGTGCTAAATTTTTTAAGAAATGCTACAAGATATTGTAAGTTACAACCATGGCATTATTTTAAAAATAATTTATGATATAGGAGAATTGTCAAGAAAACAAGGTCGAAAGTTAATACTGAGAAAGGGTTCTAAAACAAAATGGTGAACATGGGTTTGAAAATGACATAATTTCAATAACATTGTATAGGGTTATGTGGTTAAAAATGTATTATAAAATAAACAGTGCAGCATCCACTAGGCCAAAATGAGATTATTCAAAGTAGGGTTTGGTGTCTAAAGAAATGTAGAGGTGATCCATTAGGTTATAAGTGGAAACACAATATAATTGTAAATGAATAGGGGTTGAGCACAACTTGAATAGTATAAAGACTTAATAAGCTAGTGACATGAGGTGAAAAAACTAGAAAATCAATATTATAAGAAACAATCATCAATTCTAGAAGAGTTGGTTTGAGGAGAAGGGTGATTATAAGAGTCAATATTCAAGCTTGGGAAATCTAGATTGGATAATATATTGATGGAAAAACTTATCATAATAGGAACAAGAGGTAAACATGAATAAAAAGGACATTGATATGGATATTATTAAGGGAATCTTAGAGCGTCTTATGGGTTTAATGAAAAAGCCAAAGATGACCCACAAGGCATGCCATTGAAACCATAAAAAATGCTAGTATGAGAGTGAGGGAGGATGCTATCACATCAACTAGGGGACTTGCACCCCAAATCCAACTTATATATTGGAAAATATTTTGGTGTGGGTAAGCCTTATAAACCATATTTTCCTCACAAATGTTATGTAATGAGATTCCTCTTGACACATACCCAACGACAATTTTAACATATAATTTAGAAGAAGAATATTAATGCAGAGTCCCTAGTCCAACTTTAGAATTGGAAAAAAAATTGGTGTGAGTAATTTGTTGCAAACCATTTGTCTCAATTTTTTTTGTATGTGATTATTCACAATACCCACACCCAATGATGAGTTAAAACAAACACAATTTAGAAGAGTGTGGATGTGGGATGAAATCCCAACATAGGGATATGTCACTACATATAGCTCTACCTTGTATTAACACAAGCCAAAGATGACCCATAAAGCATGGCATTGTGTTTTCTAACAATGTTAGTACTAGAGTTAAGGAGGATGTTATTGCCCCAATATGAGAACTTACACCCAAAAACTAACTTCTAGGTTGGTAAAGCTTATGGAGAAAGGATTTCCTTATAAATCACTGCATTTTTTTTGCTAACAATGTTAGTACTAGAGTGAAGAAGGATGTTATTGCTCGAGTATGAGAAGTTACACCCAAAAACTACCTTCTAGGTTGTTAAAGCTTATGGAGAAAGGATTTCCTTATAAATCATCGCCATCTCACAATTATTATGTATGTGGGATCATTTATAATACACATCGAACAATAATGTTAACATGTACACACACAAACAATTTAGAAGATGAGTATTAATGTGGAATGAAATCCAAACATAGAGATATGCTAGTATATTAAGTTTTCCTATAACATGAGGAGATAATGGCACAAACCAAAGATGACCCACAAGGCATGACCCCGACTCTGTCATCAATATTAGTACTAGAGTGAGGGAGGATGCAATTACATCAACTCAAATATTTTCACTCCAAAGACAACGTTCCAATTAGCTAGCATGTGCACACATATTTCTTGCACACTCTTGTGAATGAAAATTGGTGTGAACCCTCGTATGCAAGTATTCTCCTTGTAGTTCGTGTGTTTCCATAATTAGAGAAGAATGTAAATTGAGAAAAATGCTTGGTCCTAAGCTATAGGTGCGATACAAGATTTAGGAAGAAAAAGATCCTATGGCTCAGGATATATGTTATAAACACACTTTAATCATACAAGAACAAGCTACATCTTGATATCAACAAGAATACACATGAACATACAAAAAGAACAATAGATTTTGGAATGAATTCCAACCATGTTTATATTAAACTTAGTGTATATTTATACATGAGAGATGTGGTTGGATCAGTTGTACTCGTTCTCAACCACCCATTTACTTTATCTTACACATTTAACGAGGATTATTGACATTTACATAATACATAATATATAATGACAAACAAAGGTCTAAGAGACCCCTACAACATCTCCCCCATCCTCAATGCCTTGATCATCGAGATGCAACAAAGTATTGGATCACTACTTGTTGTAGAAGTATCCTTACTGTACATCAACCATGCATACCAATCTGCATAGGTAACTCAACTGCAATAGCCACCAGTAGGATAGGAAGATGTATGTATACAAGGATTACTATGACTTCTTCTTGTTCGATGGCCAGTTAGTGCAGATCTCAATTGTTCACATCTTCTGCAATCTTCTCAACCATATGGATTTCTACTCAACCAAGAATCGTCAGGAAGCTCATCTCCAATCGGGGGTGTCCTTTTTGCTCTCTCCATGGATGAGTCCAATGCATGATTGCCATTCCTGAGAGTCCTTCATCAAAAAATCAAATAAGTGAATCGTTTACATAACAACCATCCCACTTTTTCTTCTACCACAGTCCAAGAAAAAAATTTCAATCTTCGTACTAGGGGGATTAAACAATATAACATAATGTTGTCACCATATTTAACGCTTTAGCTCTTTATGTGTATTTTTTTCTTACATGATGTTCTTGAATTCTCTGTTGTTTCAAATACATTTGGACTAAATTTTTTGTCACTTAGATGCTCCATTAATTATGCTACAAGTTTATATATATGTTTCATATTTAATTATCTTCCTTATTATAACAGATGCTATGTTGTTGTTCCTAAGAATATACAGAGCCGATGTTTGATAAATTACATGAAGGATAAATATAACTCAAACTTTCTATGATTCACTATCTTAACAATTTTTACAATTATGGTCGACTAGATGTCGACATAATCCAACTGTCTGTGACTTGAGTTTAGAATTCTAAGAACTGTCCTTCATATAATTGTTAAAATAAGACTTATTTGCATAATAATCTAAATTAATCACATATTTAGCAAATTTCACTATCAATATTGTTAGAAATATGTTGTCATTGATGGCAAAGGCAAAGAAGATGATGGGAGAATGTGAGAATATGTTGTCAAAGGAGGTTCTCATTGATGTTAGGTAATTGATGTCAAGTGTTGATATGTTTTCATTATCAAAGGTGTTGCTGGCACAAGGAAGATGTGACAGGTGGTTGTCAATGGTGTTGTATCCAGATCAAAGGTAATGAAATGTCGAAAGTAGAGAATATTGCAAGAAGAAGGAGGATCAACACATGTATGGAAAATTAAAGTGCTGTTAATATGGAGATACTTTGGAGCCATTACTAGAATAGAAGATCACCAAAAATGTAGTTGGAACCCACTCAGATGCAAAGAGATTTGAAATAGATTTCCAGTGGTATATAGAAGTCCAAAAATGGCCCTCTAGATTAGAATTTATTGCCAGTCAAAGTTAAGGACCCCTAAAGTCAAAAGGTGCAGAGTTAAAGATGGAAGTAAGGTCAACTTGGTGATAGTTTGGCAGTCGATAGAATTACAAGAGCTTATGGAAAAGCGACTAAACTAAGGTTCGAGAAAACATGGCTAACAACGAACAATGTTTATGTTAGTCAATGGTGGAGCCCGTATAGCATGTAATTCTAGAGGGAGTACCCTAGAAGGATAAAAAAATGAGCACAAAGGGGAATGCTCAGGATGATGCAAGCCTGAGAGGACTTCCCCGAAAGAGCTAAGGCATGTGCTAAAGAAGTGAAGCTCTGGGATTATGTAAGCCCCAACGGACATGGTAGAATGGAAACATTGTTTAATTTCCACGATCTTGGGTCTAGGTTATAATATTAGAATCTTTGATGCTACCAAACCAAGAATCTCAATAAAAGCTACTTAGTGCAACGAAATATAAAATAATAGTAAATCACAAATGCACAAGTATAGATAATTTTTAACAAAATATCATACAATAATTTACACCAACCCAATATTCGTTATATTAAACCAACTAAATAATGAAACAGTCTTAGGGCTCCCTTAAAAGGGATACAAGATACAATGACAATCTCGATGCAGTCTTTATGTCGTATCTCGTCATGTCGATCCTTCGCTCCTGTTCTACTGTCTAGCCGCCCCTTTGTCCATCAAAGGACAACAGATAGAGTCTCTAGGAGGGCTACCACCTATCACTATTGCAAGTCACTTTTTCTTCAATGAACACAGTTTGATCCAATCTGCTCTTGTAGGCTGGCCAACACCTAAGCTCCAATATGCTAATCTAGTAGCCTCTTTCGTTCACCAAAGAGCTACACATTAGGCTTCAACCTTCACCCAAACTTCAGTTGTTAACGTCAATTTGTGATTGCTTGTCAAAGGCTAATTTGGGTTGCCAACACGTTTCCCTCCACTATTCTAATTGCACCCAACACTTCACTGCAAGATCTACTCCTAGTTGGGGTTTCTTAACACCCAAGACAACCTCAACACACAACTCTCATGGGCTGCAAATGTACACACACAATGATTGATCCACTAGCACCTAATTCAAGACAAGATCAACACAAACATACCTTGAATCTAGTGTCAAACTGTTGTAGGTTAGGTTGTTTGGTTAGGGCTTGAATTCAGTCCACGTCAGCCCACTTCAACACATCTTCTATGCCTCCTAACAATTGTGGCTTAGGTCCAAATACACCTGTTCCTTCTTGTTGTTTTCTAGGGCCAATTTACAACCCTAAACGTCCCTTACGACACCCTGTTCTAGGGTCATTAGGCCTGTGGCCTTCTTCAGAATCTTGCCTGGGATGTGGCCTAAACTATAATGGCAATTCGACCCCTAAACCACACCAAAACACACTCAGATTATGTGGTTTCCTTCAGTCATAAATTCAGACTTGTTACATGGAAACTTGCCCACACTTTTAAGCCCAAAAAATACCCTTAGTATTGCAGCTCTCCTCCTGTAGCTTTCTCGGCCTAGTTTCAGATGTATCTCACTCAAAATAGACCCTTAAATCATTGCCCTCCTTCTTCTATGACTCAACTAACTTAGAGGTTGATCTGTTGGAAATTGTGTTCAACGCTCCTCATGTGTTTCGTGACATGGACTAACCGCCTCTCGTGGATCCTAACTCTGGCGATTGTAGCGGAGACTAACGCCTGCAGGTTTTGGTATAACGACAATCATGAGTTCCAACAAGTGGTATCAGAGCGACAAGTCTCGAGTTCGAAACTCACTAGGCTTGCGTTGAGGGGGAGATTGTTGGACATTATGGTCAATGCTCCCCATGTGTTTCGTGACATGGAATAACCGCCTCTCGTGGAACCTAACTCTGGCAATTGTAGCGGAGACTAACGCCTGCAGGTTTTGTTCTAATGGAAATCATGAGTTTCAACATGATCTACTATGAAAATATGCACATTGGATCAGTAAATGAGCTCTCACATGTGTTTTATTTATACCTTTCACATGTTGCTCCAACAAACTTATGCCAACTGTCAACAAGTCTTACTAAAACCAAGCCGACTTGCCCAAATCATGACAGTGACATTCAAAAATTCATAACTCAAATTCTAAAGCTCTGATTTGAGTAATTCTCAATGCATTGGTTTTGTCTCGTCATCATCTATCACCTCAATTTTTCTCATGCTCAAATTCTTCATGGTTTTGGCCCAAATACCGATGGGTGCAAAACCCCAACCTTGGGTTCCAAGCCCACAAATGACTTTTGTGGTGCTTCACCCTCCAAACCCCAAACCTTAGGGCTTGGAGTACCTCCCAAACTACTCAAAAATCAACAAACATTAGCCCAATAGAAAGGAAGTCGAGCTAGCTTGGAATTCGTAGCAGTGTAAAAGAGTGAATCTCATGATTTTTGTGTTTAAAAATTAACATAGAAATTCATTGCAAAACACAAAAGCTCGAGGCTCATTCTCTCTCCTCAATGATGACATGTGGCAACATTTTATTGGTTCGAGATTACCTCAGCATAACATTGGTATAGAGGACACATGGCATGCATTTTCGACGTTTTTGAATGGTCGAAGTGGCCAAGTATGAGTGACACATGTCACCACTCAGATGGAACGACATTGCGTTAGCGACGTGAGCATGATTTCATCCCAGAAGTTCTTCCCTGGAAGGTTTCGAAAGAGCACAAAGTGAAGAGTTTTTCGTTGTCTAGGCGCTAGGAAAATGTGGCAAGTAGTTAGAGACAACTCACCTTGGTCGGTTGTTGATTGGCTCACAGTTGTAGCTGGTTGTTCCCATACCCTGAAATATTTCAAGTGCCGCAACAAAGGAGCTATGGGCTGACAGAGCACTAGGAAATGGTTATAGTCGACGTTGGAGCCGAGATCCAATAACAAAAGGCCCGAGACATGTTGCTTCGAAGGAGATGACCCTGGAGGTATTTTTTAAAAGTGTATCGAGAAATAAAGCCGATGAAAAAATCACAAGTGTTAGGACAAATTTTTTTGCAGCATTGTGACCAAAGGTATGAAGGTGTTTGCAATATAAAATAAGCCCTTGGGGCTTAAAGTGAAAAAGGGTCACAATAAGGTTAATTGTGGAAATGTTTTGTTAAGAGCTTTGGGCCTCTGATTAAAGCACTCGGGGCTATAGAGAAATGGACCCATCAGAGTTATAATTTGGTGTTTGTTAAGTGCCTTTAGCCTATCTTCTAAGACCAACGGATGAATGAGTTGGAAACACGAATTTTTGCATTATACACCATATTTAGATGAATGAGTCGACAACTTTGGACTTTGGCACTTGTGCCAAATATAACAATGCAACACTAAAAGCTTTAAAAAAATCATGAATGGGTCAGTGACAGTGTTTGGCGGCATGAATATGTTTGGAGGCAAATTTGGTTGAAATGCTAAGTTTGGAGATTCGCCAAAAATAGAAGGAGCACTACTAAATTATGGAAAAATCCATATTATCAAATTTGAGTAGTTAAGCTCAATTTTTCTTGAAGTAAAAGGTGAGGAGTGTCTGAAGACTTTGTGAGAAGTTATAGATGACTTGAAAAAAGTATAACAAAGGAAAAAATAAAATATTCATGCAAGCAAAGAGTTGAAGATAAAGAAAGTTTTAAATCCAAAAATGTCAGTCCAAATTCCGTTATAAGAATAATAAAATTTGCAAGATGTATGCAATTGTGTTGGTTGTGAGAATGTGAAAGGTTGTTGGTGTGGTGAGATGCATAATGTTAGTATGAATCGGAGTTGAATCGAAGATAAATTTTGGTGTCTAAAAAGTGTCTGAGAAGGCGGAGAATGAATTGGTGAATGATGTTTTTGTGTTTTTAGCAAAGATTATTTTATGGTGAAATTAAAAAATTACAAAGGATTGATGTTGCTAGTGTGTATGGAAGAGTTGTTTAGTAATCAAAGATTGTTGAAGGTGTTTTATGGTGTTTTATTTGTATATGAAAAAAAGTGGCTTATTGATCTGAGTGTGAAAATGGATGAAATATGGATCAACAAGGCTAGCAAGTGGTAGCTTGCATTCCATGGGCATTAGTCCCTTTCAATGAAAACTGATAAACGAGCATGAGCAAGAGTCCCTTTCAGCGAAAGCTTATAAATGAGTAGGGGAAAGAGTCCCTTTCAACGAAAATTGATAAACGAACAAGGATAAAAGTTCCTTTCAAAAAAAATTGATAAACCTACAAGTAGAAAATTGTGGGGCAATGATGTAATTGCAAGTAGAAGCTTGTATTTTCCAAAGAAATAAAATGAAGATTGATTTTTTTATATATCTTGTACATATATATGACAATGGTTATGATGTTATGTTTCACATGATTGAGTTATAATTTTGATTACATGAGTGGTTGCTAAAGCGATTGAAAACTATAAATTGCCAATAGTTGTATAATTTGGTCACACCACTGATTCACCCCCTTCTAAATAGTGCTTCGGTTTCCATTATTTCTAACATCAGAATAGCTGGTAGTCGATTCCTATGGCTTCTCTATCAATTTCTTATCATTCCAGTTAAAGTCGATTCCATGTCCATTGCAACTTTACTGGACTCGACCAATTTTACTCTGGTTAGAAAGTCTATCTTCACCCAGTCTTCCCGTCATTAAATTCCTCAAATTAAAATATATAAAGAATCTTGCATGTTGAAAATGAGAATTTCAAATATAGAAAATACTTTGTGAATGTCTTCCACCAAAGTCAACTTACTTTCTTGACTCGGTTGGCCTTGTTGGTTGGTCATGGTCGAATAATTGTTTGAGATCGAAGTTTTCTCTATTGAACAAGTCGACAGTATCGAATCCATCGAATAAAATGGCTGGTTTCAACATAGTCGACTGTAGGCACGTAGAATTATATTATATTGATAAAATATCAAAGGCAAGCCAACACCATTGTTGCAAGGCACATGTTAACACATTCGTACGTCGACAAAATTAACTTGAGTCCACAAACATATTCAATCGACTCCATCATTCTACATTATTGCCAATATTTTCGACTTTGTCCAAGTTGGCTTCTTCCAAAAAGGCCATAAAAAAAAGCTTTCTTATCTAATACATATCTCGACAGAACATTGAATTCGTTAGATTTCTTAGTAATACCTTTGTTGTATTCTTGTAAAACTTCTTCGGGGTCGAAACTTTGTGGCCGTAGTTGAAAGAAAAATGCGAGGGAAAAAGTTAAATAATTGTTGTGTACTACAGATTTACGTATGTTTTATGGCCGACACAACCATACCTATTTAATAGAGCACGTACATTTTATCCAAATAAAAAATCCTGCAATTTTGATAAGCAATAATGAATTGTCTATCTGTAAACGAAATAAGATTCTTTGCTATGGTCCGTCCTGGTACCTTACAATATGCAATATTTCGTAATCTTGGTGTTGGTATTTGAAGAAGAATACCACATCTCGACCAGGTGTACCACGACCCCATTTATTTATAGTTCGAACCCCACTGGAATCCTCTACAGATTGCTGATAGTATAGCAGGACACTCATCCTCCAAGCTAACACAAGATTATTTTAGTTGCTTATACCGATATATTTTTTTTTTTCAGAAAGAAAAAAAAAACGCGATTATATTGATGTATATAAACCGTACATAGTCCAAATAATCTCAGCTGAGAAAGTTGCTTATACCGATATATCTTCGGTATCTTCAGTAGAGAAACATCCATGATCATATATATGATCAATATTTTGTACGCAACATCCACGTTCAACAATCATGTTCTTAAAAAAAAAATTACAACTTGGTTTATCTTCTAATATGTTTAGCCTTCACAACAAATTTTTCTTGAGCATCAACTTATCAAATAACATATTTTTTTACAGATTAATCTTCTTCATTCTTTTCTTCTTGCAGGTTCAATTTTTCTTGATCTCATTCTTCTTTTGCATGTCTTTGACATCAACGTTGGCAGTATCAATTTGCATCTCTCTTAAAAAAAGTCTTGCAGCTTTTTCAATTGATTCAACCTCTTCGCTTTTCTCTTCTACAGGTTCGAACTGCCTCCATTAGCTGCTATGGTTGCCTAGCCAAATGGAGGAGGCAATTTTCCAAATGTTATAAATATACTTTCATTATAAAAAACATGCTACATCTTGATATCAACAAGAACAAACACAAACATGCACAAAGAACAATAGATTTGGGAAGGACTTCTAACCATGTTTCTATTAGACTTAGTGTATATTTATATATGAGATATGCGGTTGGGGCCGTTGTACTCGCTCTCAACCAGCCATTTACTTTATTTTACCTATTTACTAAGGATTATTTACATTTACATAATATATAATATATGATATATGATGACAAACATAGGTCTAAGAGACCCCTATAACAATATATAAGGAAATTAGGTCAAGTCAAGGATGTTGATTTTTCAGTACAATTGATAAGAGTACTTTATTTTGAACTATGGTAATTACTTTCGAATATATATTATAGTTATTTTATTTTCATCAAGCAATCACACTTAAAAAATTCAAGAATAACTATGAAAAGAAAGTATAGATCACCAATGTTGAAAAAATTAGGCTATGTGAGATCACTTGCTTAAAAGAGAGAGATATGTGTGTGATAAGTGAATGTATAAAATGAATAATTTCAACTGTATTTTATACCCAAGATACCCAAGAGACATGTCTCTTAAATTAAATTAAATTCTAGTAAGTATGCACATTTACATTTTTACTCGTATTTGTTAAAGTGTTGAAGATCACGTAAATAATGGTGGGCAATAAGTCTTGGTAAGTATATTTATTTACATCTTGTTCCTTATCTCATATTTTATGTACATATTTCCTTAAATTCAGGTGGGTACTAACTTATAGTAAATATGTTATTTATATGAGTATGAGCTATGGTTTTGTTGATTTCCTTTCTTTTCTTTCTTCTAATTTAAAGTTTATTTTTCTTTCATTTTTTTACATCGTATTATAAATAGATAAAGGATTATGAAGACCGACCATAGCTACTTTCTTCAACACTCCCTCTTAGTTAAGGAGGTATTCATAATGTTTGACAAGATGTCAACTAATTGAAAAGTTTTCTAAAGAATGACTAGATTTTCACCATTATCAAATCAATATCAACATTGCCAGCATCACAATCATCTAGGTCAACCATGTTGACCTATAATAATCGTGGAATTCACCCAATATCTATGGTACAACGTTAATATCAACTAGTCACCATGATCATGTCGATGTTTCAACCTCATGGTATCCAGACTAGTCCTTGTTCACCATCACATGACTAGTGTGTTGAGAATCAGATAGGGCAAGAGTTAATGAAAATTCTCTTGCTGGATAGTTGTTTGTGTTATTCTTTAGCTTCTTTATCTTCATTTCTTATTATTACGATGAGCAATACATCAAAAAATTACTGAAACAATAAGAACAATGACACAATATGTAGGTTGCAAGCTAGGGCCAAAACCCCTCCTCTTAAGAGGAAAAATCGCAAATCTCTTCTTATAGATGCTTCAACTGACGAATACCAAAACCCTTGACAAAGACAGTAGACACAATTATTCCTCCAAGACACTTTTCACTATCTTTTTCTCTTCTCGACTTTCTTAATCTGTCCTCCTTTCTTTCATTGTCCTGCACTACCACCTAGAGAAGATCGGTCTCTAGTTTGCAGCCCTTGACAAGATTCCTCCTCCCTTCAGCCTCCTAGAGTCTTCTACTTCAAGCTCCTTTCAGCACCCTTCTACCCTTTTCGATGGCTCAAGACCGAATTGAATATGTATTGAAGTAGCCCTCGGTCCTCGCTGAGATGGCAAAGCTATAGGTGTAGATTTAGTACCGGAACAGAGGGAGACCCTTACGTAGACTTGTTCTTAACTTGCACACATTGTAGCCTTCCTTCTTCGTTGTATTACCCTTACTCTCAATGCACTACAATCCACAATTTCTATTTTAGAGAGATTCGAAGTTGATGATTTTACAATGAGGTCGAGTCACCTTTATATAGTGACTATTCTTCTCCATTTGAATCGACATGATCTATAGTGAGGCCGACTTCTTCCAAGGAGTAATCCATCAATATTTAAGCCGACATTGAGATCCATAGTGACAATATATCGGAGTGCAACTTTTACATAGATGATGTGTGTAACATGACTTCATTTACATGACTCTAATTATCTTTATGACAAGATGACAAATTCCTAAAGACATCAAGAAGAAGTCTCTGACCTATAAAAACTTCTTGCTCATGAAAACCATCAAGAAAGAAACATAATACATTTTATTTTCTTTTGTCTTCTTCATTACATAAAATCATAACTACAAGACATTATGAAGACTGAGCCTAGTTACAATTTTCAACACTCCCTCTTAACTAGGGAGGTATTCATAATGTTACTTGGTCATTATCAATCTAAAGAGATCTCATAAGAAGAGTTGGATTTGTAACCCATCTGTTTCTAGCATCATATCAATCAAACATTGTTACATAACAAGGCCTTGACTAACAACTCCATCTCATCATGAGCTACAATGCTGGTGAGACCAATGACCATAGACACCATCGTCATTGTCTCCAAGGCACATACTCCACCCAGGTGTTCACCAATTTTGACCTTATAGGATTATTATTATCTGGATAGCTAATCCTTAAAGAATATCGGTCCTCGACTACTCTTATCATAATGTTCTACCACATTCTCAAAGAGCATCGGATGTTAGATGGTTACCAAATCCCAAAATACTCCATTCTTTCTTCCAATGAAGAAAATAATGCATATCTATCTCTCCATCTCACATAGGGATGATACATATACCATGTGTCTACATTCCTCTTCATGGCCTTCACTAAGACTTACGGCTGTTAGTCATGGTCTAGTGCATGACACATGAGATAGAAAAACACAACTATCACTCCCTCTTAACCAGGGATGAACAATCCATTCCACAAAGGAATGTACTCATTCATATACATGGAATGTATCCAACCTCCCTCTTGGCCTAGGAATTATTAGGCTCCCTCTTAATCAGGGACTTGCAACAACTTCATGGAACGTCCAGTTGCTCGGAGTAACTTTCTTCCTTCAAAGTCATGTTGTGAAGTCTTCTTATTTTAGGACTTCTTCTATGGGTACGAACCATCCATCAATTTCATCATTAATTTAGAGAGTGATCCATAAATCTCCTCATATGTTCTAGCTTCATGTCATGTTGCTATCTTCACGTCATATTTCTCTCAAGGATCTTCCATCCTTCCGTATGGTTATCAACTATGGAAGACATATACTTCCATTTGGCAGCCCTGCATAAGCTCATCAGATATTATTCAATTATAAATATGAATAATTAAATCAAAAGTTACCTTAGTGATGATTTTTCACCATGACATCCTTCTTGTAGGCATCAACATCCTTCATCTAGAGTGACACATATCCAAAAGATATGTATTGTTAAGGGTCTCCATATTTTACAGACTTCTCATCAGAGTCTACATATCTTCCCAAGATATTTCTAATTTAGTATTCTTGGCTTTCTTGGATGTTGATTGCCTCTAATCGTGGTAGTATTTCTCATGATCTCTTCCTTTATTTCTCCACAAAATTTCATTTCTAGGAACTTTCAATGTGAAACTCCTTGATAATGTACAATCACCTCATATTCCATATTAGGACATATCATGTTGACTTAACATCGAGTGTGGACCATGCATGTTGGAAACCTGTGTATCGAAAGAGTTTATGCTTTACTTGATCGTACTTACTTGCAACCATATGACCTATCTATATAGCATCAAGTGTCAGCATAAATATATATGTACCCGATCTATTTTATTTTGAATCATCCTGCAAGAGTTTCATTCCCTTGACCCACTTTATCAATATGTCATCATATCCTAATCCCAGAATTCTGCAAGTTAGAACTATTGAGGAAATCTTTTTTCTTCCTTTCTAACTAGTGAATCCAAAGAGAAATCCATTAGAAAATCTCAACGACTATTTCCATATTGATTATTGAATGATGACCCTTGTTTTAGATGACTGCATTCCATAAATGTTGTTTTCATTGATATTCCCAGGAGCCACTTAATTTATATCATAGTCATCATATTAGTTTCAAACATCTTATAACAAGTGCTCCTCCTTCAATGCTCTCATAATGATGCCAATTATAGAGTGATGAATCTTATATAATGCTTCCTAACATACTATTTTATGACTAATAGAAACCTCTTAAACAAGAAGATGGTCTCAATCATAGTAGAGATCCTTCACTTCTTCTTTCTTAGATTTTCTTTGAATCAGGTTCTTCCTTTTCTTCAAGTGTTTTAGTTCTGCAAAACTATTCCCTTCACCTTCTCTACTTCCATAGAAACCCAAGGTTGTTGAGTGAGGTAACTTACTTATCCCATGAATTTTGTTACTCTCATGATCATCTTGTTTCTAATGATGTCACACCACATCCTATTATTTACTGTAGACAGATCTTTATGCAGGATCTAGGGGCCATAAAGAGGCTTATTATAAGGGAGACCAATCTTAATGATATCTTACTCCCTCTTTATATAATCTCCTTCCATCCTTTCCGGTGACATGAAATTTCTTTCCCTAATTTGACATTATCCTTTAAGGACCATAATACTCATAATTCTTCTTTCATATTATTTTATGTCTCCAATATTGTTCATGTGAGAGAACCTTAAGAGTTCATTTCCATGAATTCAAAGGATACCCTTATCTATGACTTCACTTATATATATCAGCTTATATATCTCCTTGCAAATCGAAGTCATTTAACCAAAATTGAAGATGAAGTGACACTTACTTGGCAAGTGAAGAGGAGATATTCACCTTTATGCTTCCTTGAATGATCTTCCTCAAGTGTAAGGATTAGATCCTTTTTGTAATGATGATAATGCATTCTTTTGGTTGTTTATGTCTTGTGTCATTTGCATTGTAGATCCTTTTATCTTGATGATATGACTAGGGGATCCAACAATTTTACTGAGATTAATATCTTACTTTGTCATGATATCAAGGTTTCATTCTGTACTGAAATTGTTTTTTTTTTTAAGATAGCACTATATTATAGTGATTGCACTATGTGTTCTTCAAGATTGTGGTGTTTGCACAAGAATCATCTTAACTATGGCAGCACTGAATCATATACCAATATATATTATCAAAATGAGTGATTATAGTAGTGTTTTTGTAGATAATACCGAACCTGAGGTAGCATTATTAACTACACCAGGTGTGTCGAGAACCATTGTAGTTATACCACTGAAAAATACTCTTGAAATTAGCCTGAGATGATCTGAATTGAATGTGACATTCAGACTATGATTACGTCCCAACACATTAATGTTGATTGTTGATTGTGCTTGTTAACTGTGTAACATTGCTTCAGATACATGTATGTCGAGACTATGTGCATGTAAGTATTAATGTATAGGTAGTACTCCTTGACTGATATCCGAGTTTATTTGACCCATGCATCTGAACTGAAGTATCATTGATGGCCCTTTCTTGTAACCATAGCTCTGAAACCATGTTGAGAAGTAGGTAGGGCAAGAGTTAATGCAAGTTCTCTTACTTGATAATTGTTTGTGTTATTCTTTAGCTTCTTTATATTTGTTTCTTATTATTACGATGAGAAACACATCAAACAATTACCAAAACAATAAGAACAATGACAAAATATGTAGGTTGCAAGCCAGGGCCAAAACCCCTCCTCTTGAGGGGAAAACCCACAAATCTCTTCTTATAGATGCTTCAATTGACGAATACCAAGACATTAAACAAAAGTATTCATCCAAGACACTTGTCACTATCTCTTGCTCTTCTCGCTTTCTTAATTTTTCCTCCTTTCTTGCATTGTCCTGCACTGCCACCTAGAGAAGCTCAGTCTCTAATTCACAACCCTTGACAATATACCTCCTCCATTTGGCCTCCTAGAGTCTTCTTCTTTGGCCTCCTTTCAGCACCCTTCTACCATTTTCGATGGCTCAATACCGAATTGAATATGTATTGAAGTATCCCTCAGTCCTCGCTGAGATGGCAGAGGTGTAGGTGAAAATTTAGTGCCAAAAAGAGAGAGACCCTTATGCAGACTTGTCCTTACCTCACACACCTTGTAGCCTTCCTTCTTCGATGTAATACCCTTATTCTTCACGCATTGCAATCTGCACTTTCTATTTCAGAGAGATCTGAAGTTGATGATTTTACAATAAGGTCGACTCACCTTTATATAGTGACTATTCTTCTCCATTTGGGCCGACATGATCTATAGTGACGCTGACTTCTTCCAAGGAGTAATCCATCAATATTTAAGCTGACATGGAGAGCCATAGTGACAATATATCGGAGTGCAACTTTTACATAGATGATGTGTGTAACATGACTTCATTTATATGACTCTAATTATCTTTATGACAAGATGAAAAATTCCTAAAGACATCAAGAAGAGTTCTTTGACCTATAAAAACTTCTTGCTCATGAAACCCATGAAGCAAGAAACATAATGCATTTTATTTTATTTTTTATTCTTAATTACATAAAATCATAATTACAAGACATTATGGAGACCGAATCTAGTTACACTTTTCAACATAGTGCACATAGTCCACGTGAAAAACAACCTGAACTCATGCTTGGATGTCGAAACATGCTCTCTCTAAATAGAGATTCGAGAAAATATCTCAAATATTTGAGCAGAATGTTGGGAGGCAACAACTTAGCCTCTAGAACCATTTTCCAAATTTTGGTTAATGTACTTGACACATGACAATATCCCTAATTCTGGTCACACTACATGATACAAGAAAATGTTTATTCATTGGACCAATATTCCTAATTCTGGTCAATGTGCTTGACACATGGATAACATCCATAATTTTGGTCACAACACAAGAAATGAGAGGAATATTTTTCCATGAAATCATTCTTCCTAATTATGGTCAAATTGACACAGAGATAATATCCCTAATTCTGTATACATGATATTTTTAAAAATAAAGGTAAATATCATAAATAAAATCTTTAACTAGGTTAATACCCTTCACGTACATGCATCATCATCAATATGTACCACAACCCAGCTTAGCTCTCCTAACTGAGGGTACTTACTCAACTAGTTACCATGGTCTAGTGGGTGCCTCACCTCATGGTACTATAACTATTTCAAGGTTTCCATCCCCCATGGTCAAACCCTAGGGAAACCCATGTCCCAAATCCAAATTCCTCTCTCTAGGGTGGACTTATTAAGGTCATACTATAACCCAACTAAATGATAGAAAGACTCATAACTTGGTGCTTTTTTCAAGGGTGAAACAAATTGCGACTATTTCCAACATTAAACTAAAGACTTAATTCTTTCGTACCCATTTTTTTTATCATATTTGGTTCTTTTTATTTTTTTTCAAATTATAAATTCCTAAAAAATAAGAAAAGATCACTAGTATTAAGTGGAGCAAATGAGTGTCACGAAAAAGTAAACTAGTTTCAGCAATTGGAACATATCTGTGTTGAATGCAAGAGAGACGTGTAGGATATGGAAATTTTGGGAGTGTTTCCTCTAGGGATAATTGTGTCAAGACACAAAAGAAAAATATTCAAGGCTAAGAACTAAAGGGAATGCATAAGAAACAAGATATAAGACAATGAGTTGAAGTCGACATCTGGCTCAAAAACAGAAGCGGTTAAATGCAAGGTAATAATACAACTCAACAGTGGCATCCCCTTATGAAATGGATATAACAATATTTAAGATGAAGTAATGAGCCTTTATTAAAAGAACATGGTAGGACTAAAAAGAGATCCTGAGCATACAAAAGAAAAGCAGCAAGGGTACCAAATGGTTAACAAGGTACTAATTAGAGTGCGCATGTAAAGGTAGGCTCTACCACCAGGTTACGATACTCATAAAATGAAGAGAAAAATTCATGTCACAAAATAGTTAGATCAATCCTATCACAAGAATGAATATGAAATCATAATGAAAACTACGAGATGAAAAAATTTCTATCCTATATGCCAAATATCAAAAACATTATCTGCCACATGAAATTTAATGTGAATGAAAGTGACAATTTTTTTTGCAAATCCACAAATTCTTACAGTGTCGCGCCTGAAAAATGAAAACACCATTAAAAATAACTTGCGCCTGAAAAATGAAAACACCATTAAAAATAACTTTTTATTGTTTATTCCATTAGTTAAAAACATAAAATAGGGTTAACAACTATAGAAAAGTGGGTAAACTATTTAATAAAATACTGAAATTTTTCATTTTAACATTTTACGAGATATTTTGCATTTTGGTGTCAAAACCCTTAATTTTCAAGCATCAATATTTAGAGACTGAATTCTAAAAATCATGAACCACCTAGACCAGGTATTTCCTCAGTATTTTTTCGTTAATTTGATTCCATTAATTTAGCTTTTTATGAAAATATTTTAAGGTTTTAATTAATTTTTAAAAGGGGGTTGTGCATATGCGCTTCCCCTTCTAATTGGATGCTTATGAATGGACCTGTATCCATATTTTCTTAGGGAAATTCACATATATATGCACTTGTCCCTAATTAATTATGTGTATTCGAACACCCTACCTTAAAAACAAGGATTTTTACATAAAATTTTCTCCATTTTTGCATTATGGCTATCACATGGAGGTAAAGAGATCAAGAATATGTTCAAAATGATGTTCAAAATGACCCAAGGGCATTGGATACTCTCTAGCATTATGGAATTCTCAAGTTTTTCAGGATGCCCAATATGTGCGCACAAAATTTCCTCTGTGAAACTTTGATAAACTATTGGAGTCCATATTAAGATTATTTTATGCTATATGACTAGTCATTGAGATAAGAAGTAGAGAACATTTTCTTTATCACAGGTCTCTCCTAGAAAGGATAGGTACTGAACCTAAAATGTAAGAGTGGAGGAGGATTATCCATAGAGGACTACATCAATGTTTATTTCTATGAAGGGAATGAGAAAGTGGGGACCCAAATACTCATTTGAATTATATAGAGCCTAAGGCTTAATATTATATTATTCACCATTAATCGAGTGGCAAGCTTAGCTTCTCTACATCAAGTATCATGCCCACAAATGTTTTATGCAGTAACACCCAACAGTATTTGACAGGTGTATTGCTTTATTATCTAGCAAGAAAATTCAATTGACAAAGTGCAATTTGGGAAAAATAAATAAATTTGGATATGGAGCATCTTGTGCTCCTTTTTTTAGTGCAATTAGATAATATGTCTGCGAGTCAAACTCAACATATTATACATATGGGAAACACACATGGTCTTATGGGAGTACCTTATGATCAAACTAGGAGGTGTAAGCGTCACCAACACCATTCATAATGAATCCTTCAAATGGTGGGCACAATAGATCATAGTGATTATGGCTATACGTATGTAGGCTTGGATGGGGAAGGTCTAGAGATTGCTTTACCTCCTAGTGCCACATGGAGTGAAATAGGTATCATGTATTTTATTTTGAAGTTACATTTTTTTGTTCATTTTAAACTTTTATAAAAATAATAACTGAAGAAGTGAGGAAATATTTTTGGCATGGAAAAAAATATAAAAAAATCAACAAATCATGTAGATTTGGGACCAATGTTCCCTAAGAGGTACTCGTTTCATTGGTGTTGAGGTAGAGGAGAAGACCTATCTAGTAGAGAGGAAAATTAAATTCTCTGATCTATTCAAAAAAACTTGGAGGGTTTGACCCTCTAAGTGCCAACGACACAGATCAAAGACCTACTAGAGGAGATTCAACATCAAGTGGTCAAAGTACCGAGGGTGTGGGTGCATATATTATGAAACGTGGCCCATACCATATTTTGATACCATGAGACATACAAGGGCCCAAGGCCTTAGGATTATATATTATGTATCTTACAGTACTTGATATATATATATGTGTGTGTGTGTGTGTGTGTGTGTGTGTGTGTGTGCAAATGATGAGTGCATAATTATGATGCTTTCAATTTTATGAATGATATAGATGTAAATGAAAAACATAATTAGCTAATGCATCAAAAAATTAGATGATTTCTACTTCTAGGAACATGAACATGAGTAATAAAAATTATAATAATGCTCAAGGAGCCTTACATGTAGAAATCTCAAAAAAAGAATAGGATCATGGACCTGGTACCAATTATTCAATTGAGACACTACTAGTTGGGAATTGAGATGAACCACCAAAGATTGAATGCTATAAGAAATGTCTACATAAAGAAATTTAATGATGATGTTATACTCGAAAATATTTTTGGTTATAACATTGATGCAGACACACGAGAAGTAACCAACTAGCCTGCTAGAGAATAAATTACCAGTGAAGCAGAGGCTAAATTTTGAGTGTGATGATTAGCATTTTCAAGATATCCTATAAAATAAGAATCATCCATTGAAATATGTCAAGCACATCGAAAGCATGATAAAAAAAATGATGAAAACCAAAACTAACTTGCATTATCACTACTAACGTACAACATTTCAAAAGGACAAGCACATGAGCAAGGCTGCTCAAGAGTAGTAATTCTTAAGGTAGATACCATTTTTTGGATCACTTAGCACATTTCCATAACAATAGTCAAGTTCATAAGATCCTTTTTAGTACATGTTTTACAATGTAAGGCCCGTACCACATTGACTTCAATTTTATTGCCCCCATAACACATTTTTCTTGGTTATAGAACAAAAATAAATCTTCCTTGGAGAAAACATGTGGGTGGAAAGAACAATCATACTATTTTTTTACATGGTTATTTTTTGCCTCTTTTGAACTTGACATGTAAAGGAGGAGCTCAAATACTAACTTTGGAGAAAAAATCTCACATTCAATAAGGATAACTAATTCCACCCCATGAATGGGTTGTAAATGAGTAAATCCTATAGCAATTTTAACCAAAGTTTAATATCCCAGGGCTTAGGAAAAATTATGATGCTTTAGTTGGAATTATTCGAAGTTATAGCGCATTGCAAGATAGTCTTCAAGGACTTATTTACTGCCTCTAGTTGACCATTTACTTGGGGATAATACAAAGAATAATGGTCTTGTCGAAACCAAATTTTTGAATCCAGCCTAGTCATCATATTATTCTAAAATTAACTTCCATGGTCGATGATAATCTCTCTTAGAACACCAAATCTAGCAATAAGTTTATTAAAGATGAAAAGTGTTGCTATCTCACCATCATTTGAGAGTGTCGACATGGTTTCATCCCACATTGTAAATTATTCTATGACCACACTAATATACTTGTGACCCCTATCCAAAGCTAGGTGGCACATCATGAAATCTACCGCCCACTCAGTGAAGGGGTTGATGATGATGATAGGAAAAAAGAAACAAGATGCACATTTTCCTAGTAAAAAATTGACACAGATGACAATTCTACACCACTTCCATACAATATTTGAAGATCATTGGTTAGAAGTGTCCTACATTCAAAAAACATTGGGTTGTAGCCAACTTGGAGAGATTTCCACAACATGCTCCATTATGATAATCGTTAAAATCTTTCTCCACTTTGGATGAGTTAAACAACAATTAAAAAATGGAATCTTCCCTATGAAATTACAAAAGATCATTGATAATGACATAGCTCTTTGCTGGATGATTAGCATGATGTCGATCATCTCATGAAAGATATGAAGGAAACATTAGAGTTTGAAGATATATAAGGATATATCCATACCAAGTGTCACTAGAGGAAATGAGAAATAAATGCTTGTCTATAAACAAGTTGTCTTCATAGGAATTCTCATTCTCTCTAGGAAATTATGAAATTAACTCTATAAAGACCAGATATTTCTTAGACTTTTGCTAATGTGAATTCAAGGAAAAATTCTAGCAGAATCACAATTCACTTATTCAATGTGCCTCCAACCACTCATCTAGTCAATACAAATTGAAAGGGATTAAAACGATCTACAACATTGGTCTTTTTTAATAGAATATAATGCCAAAATTCAATATACAACATGAACCGCTACTAAAGATAATGTATCAACATCTGAATAATTTAGCTCAAGACCTATAAGGTCTCAACTTAGGTGTTATATGATGTGTTACTCTTAATCATCATCTTCCTAGACTAGAAAAATTAAAATGATATATTCTACAACTACGATATATAAAAGAAAACCCCTATTGCTGTCTCGACAACTAAATTGAGGGGAAGAGATCAATGAATTTTTGAATGTATTAATTGATATTTGAGAAAAATCATCCCACTCAAATGATATTCCTTTCTTTAGCATACACAAGAAGAATTTATTTCTCTCAACATAATTTATAATGAATCACTATGAAAAGGTTGTTTTATACCTTATAAGCTCTAGAGTTGATGAATATTATGTATGGGAGGAAACTACACTATTCCCTCAACCTTAAATGGGTTAACCATGATCCCTTTATTTAACATGATGAATCCCAATAATCTCCCAAAAATCATGCAAAATATACAATTACGAGGATTCCACCAATTCTAATAATATCAACATCTTTCAAATTTTAAATAGAGGTGAGCTAGATGATCAACTCTCTTTTAGGAGAAAGAAGTTATATTTTCAATATATGCATCCACAATGTTCTTCATGTCATGGAAATCCTATGACATGGCCCACTAGAAGGTAACCCCAACATTTTGACACCAAAATGAAATTCTCAATATGAAAATGTACCCTAAGAACAAATAAATGCTATTTTATGTTGGTCCTTGAGTTGAATTTCAATATGATTATAGCCCAAAAATACATCCATGAAAGAAAATATTTAGTTCCCCACACACTCATCGACATTATGATTGATGAAAGGTATGGGAAAGTTGTCCTTCTAATAAAATTTATTCAGATCTTGAAAATCCATACATACTATGATGGTTCCCTATTTTTTATCCATCGAAATGGGATTAGAAACCAATTTAGTAATGGTTATTTGGTAGATGAAGTGTAACTTAAGAAAAATCTCTACCTCCTCCTTGATTTCTACAACCTTCCTCAAATTCAATAGCCAAATATTTTTTTGAACATGCTTTGCATATTCATATACTATAATTTCATGTTGGATAATACTTGGATCAATTCCAAGCATTTCTTCATATTTTCAAGAAAAAACATCATGAAATTATTTGAATAAATCAATGTAAATGTGAATTTTTCCAAGAGAACAATACACTCCAGTGAACACATTATTCACAACATCGGGGTTCTGAGAGATGTTGATCAACATTGTTTGGAAAATTTTAGCCATGTTTCCTTCGACATATAGTATAGAGGGTTAGATCTAAGACTTTTGTGATCCATAATGTAGATAAATGTCTTTCGGAATAATCACATTATCAATATTTGGTCGACGTTTCGAACCAACTAATGTGTTTCACCCTCAGGACAAGGTGAAGAAAGAAACCAATCTCATTGAATAAATAGTAAGGATGCGCCATTGCCCAGTAATAACTGTTAAAACTAGTCGTTATTTGACTAGTTAGTTAATAAGATGTAATATTAAAAGTTTTTAAGATTTTAAGGAAATTATTAAAGAATAATTTAGCAAAATGATTAAATTCCCTTATTATAATAAGGGAAGGGGTAAATAAAAAGGGGGGGCAATAATCTTAAAATATGTTATTTGACTAGTTAGTTAATAATATATAGTATTAAAAGTTTAAGATTTTAAGAACAATTATTAAAAACAATTTATAATTTAATAATTAATTAAAAGGACTAAATTCTAGATATTAAAGGGAGGGAAAGGGTAAATAATAAAAATGGGATAATCTTAAAGTTGTTAAGAAAAATTATTAAAAAGGTTAATAAATAATTTAGAATAATTAAAAAATGAATAAAATGATAAAATGATTAAAAAATATAATAATTATAATAGGCAGAGAAAGGGAATATATATATATATATATATATATATATATATGGGATAAATAAAAGGTAAGAAGAAATGACAATGAGCTCTGCGGCGTTCTCTGTGTTGGCTAGGGTTTTCTGCTCTGGTTACCAGGGAAGCTCGATGGCGGCCACTAGCGTCCGTGCCCCAGATGGAATTCGGCTCGGTGAATCCCCCCGGAAGGAAGGTTGATGCTGGTCTGGATCGATGACCCTATGATACCCAGCGTGGACTCCATTCGACTCCCCTGCGGCCTCTCTTGGCCTCTATCTGCCTCACCTGCACCCACTCACGGCCTCATTCCATGGCTGGATGTGACTGAATGCACCAAAAGGGTTTTGATACTGGCTTCTCAAGACTTCTTCATTAGGAGGCCGGCGGCCACTTGGCTGGGTTGGACACACCGTTTCCACCTGTGGACTTAGTGTGTTCGATACTTACTGGGTGACTGCTTTGTACAATGCTTACAGAGTTTTGGCATGGCTCTGTCCCCCACATCTTCATATGGTGGTGCTATGATACCAGATTTTCCCAGGAACTGGACTCAAAAAATAGTGCCACCCCCCAAGGAAACTGCGGATACCATCAATTATAAGGTATGCTCTACACGTTATCAGATTTTTATTAAGCCCCCTGTGGGGAACAATTTTTTATTATGGGCTCAGGAAAATGATATGGTGGCTGATCTGAAACATATTATCAGTCATGAATCTAGCTACCCTAGCCATCTACAATCCTTGATACACTGTAGTAAAGCCCTCCAATATTTTGGCTCATTAAAAGACTACTCTATCAGTTCTGGTTCCACTATCATTCTCAATCTGAGACTGACGAGTGGAAATGTTGGAACACACAGAGCTCAAGGAATGGCAAGGGATACCAGTACTACAAAACCAGACACCCCAAATGGCCCCTCATACAGGAACATTTTACAAGGGAAAAACAAAGCTACAGCTCCTACATCACCAGCGGACAATGCACCCAAACCATATATTGTGGAGCAACTGAATTCTATTCCAGAACTGAAAATAGTACTTCCAGAGATAGATGAATACCGAAATTGTTTTGAATCCCAAGCGATAATCTGCAGATTCAATAGTTTCTGGCTTAAACCAATGGAGCTCTTCCATTGGATATTCACCAAATGGACTATGAACTGTGAAATCCACCTATGTTCTAAAGGGTTTTTCATCTTCAAATTCATATCCTCGGAAGCCAGAGACATCATCCTTAGGGAGGGACTGTGGTTCTGGGGTTCTACTGGACTCTTCATCACTCCTTGGTTCCCAGATTTCGATGCAAACATCATGGAAGTAACCAGAATTCCAGTCTAGGTTCAGCTTTACAACCTTCCTCTTAATTTTTGGAATGAAAGTGTACTAGAATGTATTGGAAACATCCTTGGGAGATATATCAAAATCGACACACAATGCTTGGAGGAGCGAGTCTACACTTTTGCACGAATCTGTGTGGAGGTGGACCTCAGTAAAGGGCTGCCAGAAAGCATACAATTGATACACAAACAGTAGAAATGGACACATCATATTGATTTTGAAAATACTACATTCAGATGCTGTATTTGTAGGAATATCGGACATCTGAAAAATACATGTTCGGAAGCAAAAATAGATAATAGAAAAAATAAGAAGACGGGGAAAACCCCAAAAGGATGGAAATTTCCTCCAAATGAACCAGATGATGAGACCAATGATGAAGAGGACATCCTCAAACCAAATGAGAACAATCAAACAATTGCCGAACCAAAGACAAAAGAACAAGAGATACAGGACCCTTTCGACATAACCTCCACGGTTCAGCCGACAATGGACCTTGGAGCACCGGACACAGGCGGGAATAAAAGAAAACACAACTCAGACACCTCAGATTCATATAAGGACAATGGAGCAATCACTGATGATACTCAACTCACCCTTATCTCGGTCACGCCAACACAAGGTTCTTGGCGGAAGGTCGAAAAGAAGAAAGGGAGGAAAACTTAGTTTTTCTCCCCATTGTATATTAATTTACTTTACTTGATGTTTTTGTACACCACCCTCGGCTGGTTGCTACCCTTTTACCTACTGATGCAACATGTGATTTTGTTACTTTTAATAAAATTACAATTTTTCCTTGGGAAAAGAAAAAGGTAAGAGAAACAAAATTGTAATATAAAGTTGCAATAAGAAAATAATAAAAAATCAATAACCCAAGACAAAGAGAAAAGGATAAAGAAAAGAGAGGGAAATTTTACAAACAAAGGGCCGGAAATAAAACCTCAGAGAAAAGAAAAGAAAAAAGTGAGAGGAAACCATCGCATATGGGAGAAATCACCTGGAGAGGCTCGGAGTCCAACTCTTACTTAATTTCCATCCATCAACTCTGTTGAGATTCTTAGGATGCCTTTCAATTTCGATAGCCTCCCTTAGCTTCCTATGATGGAAATGATCTGTCCCTTAGCGATGAATTTGGAGTCTTCAATGCATACATGGTGGCACAATTTCTCAGCATGTTCTACAACAGCATAAGTGCGGGACCGATTGTGCCTAATGTTTGCAGCATGCTCCTAGATTCTCAGTTTAATGGATCGATCAGTTTCACCAATATAAGGTGTACCATAAGATCAAGGCACCACGTGATTTCTCCCATCCCTTTAAGTAAGAGTTGGACTCTGGTCCTCTCCAGGTGATTTCTCCCCTGTGCAATGATTTCCTCTCACTTTTTTCTTTTCTTTTCTCTGAGGTTTTATTTCCGACCCTTTATTTGTAAAGTTTCCCTCTTTTCTTTATCTTTTCTCTTTGTCTTGGGTTATTGACTTTTTATAATTTTCTTTTTGCGACTTTATATTATAATTTTGTTTCTCTTACCTTTTATTTATCCAAGATATATATATATATATATATATATTCCCTTTCTCCGCCTATTATAATTATTATATTTTTTAATCATTTTATTATTTTATTCATTTAAAATTATTCTTTAAGATTATTCCCTTTTTATTATTTACCCCTTCCCTCCCTTTAATAACTATAATTTAATCATTTTAAATAATTATTAAATTCTAAATTGTTTTTAATAATTGTTCTTAAAATCTTAAACTTTTAATACTATATATTATTAACTAACTAGTCAAATAACGGATTTTAAGATTATCCCCTCCCCCCCTTCACCCTTTTTATTTACCCCTTCCCTTATTATAATAATTGAATTTAATCATTTTGTTAAATTATTCTTTAATAATTTTTCTTGAAATCTTAAAAACTTTTAATATTACATCTTATTAACTAACTAGTCAAATAACGACTAGTTTCTAATGGTTAGTTTTAACAGCTATTACCGGGCAATGACACATCCTTACTATTTATTCAATGAGATTGGTTTCTTTCTTCACCTTTTCCTGAGGATGAACCACATTAGTTGGTTCGAAACGTCGACAAAATCCTGATAATGTGATTATTCTGAAAGACATTTATCTACAATATAGAGGGTGTTTCCAATAGATTCATGGGTCTATCCTAATCTTTTGGAATGGTCAAGAAAAAAGATCACTTTACATCTTATTACTCTCTCAATGGAAATATGATTTATTGTGCATGTCCTCCCAATGCCTTCAAGGTTTGTAATTTCATTGAGAATCGCTTCATCAAAATTTAAAATTGTCTAAGCAATCCATCGAGAGGAAAAAATCGATAGCCCATATGGATATTGTAAGTTGGTCTAACTCTTCCAAATGGAGAAGAGTTGGTTCATGGTCTATAGTGGCATTAAAAATGTCTTGATAAGAAACCTCCACTATAGAAAAATGAATTTTCATTCGCACATACCAAAGTACATGGAGAGGGTAACACCCATAGGTCCTTGAAACGAGACATTCAAAAATTACATGTTCGTTAAACAAGTGAAGTCGTTGGTATGGTTGAGTTAGTGGAAATAATGTTAATATAAGCAATAAGGGGCAATAAATTAAAATTTTTCATCAAGGAATAATATATTCCAACCCCCAAATCTTTATTTTCCTTCTAAGGTTTATCGACTAGAGGGATCATAGATCCTATAGATGCAGCTAGGTCATTTTGAAGATAATTCATCTAGTTGATTGTAACTATCTTCCCTTCATGAGGCAAAAAAAAGGACCAACAAAAAGTGTGGAAACCACAACATACATAGCGTAGACCCAACTAAATCCCAATAGAATATTGTAATTGAGCTTAGTGTTGACTAGATCCACTTCAATGGAAACAAATTATCCTCCTAACTAAACAAGAAAAGAGGAAATAATCCCACGAGTCTAAAAAGAATGATCATCAAACTTTGTCCATAGTATGAAAAATGGAACTAACTTAGGAGAGCTTACGGATTTTCAACATGATAATGACATGACACACATCAAATTACTCTTGTCCATGACCATTTTTAAAATAAAATCCATGTAGTAAATAACCTGAATCTAAAAGGAAACATGGTTAGAATGATTGTACTTGAAATTAGATGTGTCAAAAATAATCATTTGATACTTCCTGGGATCAACGACCTCGATAGTAAGAGTAGTGCACTCCTTTGTTGCACACATCTAGAACACTTTTAAGGAAGAGATAAAAAACAATTTGTGGGCCAAATTCTCCACAATGAATTAAATTTGACAAGCCCCAACATTTGGGTTATGTACCAACCTTTTAAATGTCTTTTGGCATGTGAGGCACTAACTCAACCATGGGTTTTTGAATATGTAAAGGATTATGTAGTTCAATAGATTTTTTTTCCTTCAATTACTTAGGGGTCTAATAGCTATGAGCTCGAGTTGAAATATCCACATTGTCTTTCAACATAAATATGTTCGCCAAAATGTCCCATGTATTAGGACTACTCTAGTTGCCCCCTTGTTAAAAACCAAGGTTATTTTCACCACTAAAAACTAATTATTTCCCTTTAGGGAAAGGGTATTAAGAATAACTTGTTGAATCAAAGAGCCTTTCCATGACAATAAGTTTGTGCATACTGCAGTTTTGGGAAAAGCTATGTCAGATGGTATTCCTTACAAAGCTTAAAAGGAAAATCCTTATTTTTCTCCTTTTTGGCCCTACTAGTATTGTATTGGCCTTGCTTGCATTATTATTCCCCCTGCCTTATTTCTTATTTCCTTTTTTATTCTTGCTTCCACTAGATTGTTTATTTTGATTTTAATTGGAATATTGAATAACATTTATAACATAAGTTTGTGCATGTGGAACAACTATCATTTGATTCTGATAGGGAGCTAGTTTATATAAATACATTTTTTGTAGTTGGCTAGAAATAAAACATATGGTAGCAATATCAATATAGCTCACAACAAAATTAGCATGTATTCCTCGCTTTGACTTTGTGAGATTCATATTTGGTCATGGACTATTGGAAATGATTTCATGAAGGACCTAATTGAGAATAAATTATATCTAGTTGTTGATCCCTAAATATAACCTACTATTGAGTGTATATTATTGAAAGAGATGCATATTTTGAAATATAATTTAATAGATACTTTAGGAACCATTCTAGGAGAAAATGATTGAGAATTCATGCCTTTATTGTCCATTTTCTTCTTTTTCGTTATTAGATGTGGTTAGATATGTGGGTAACATTATCTCGCTTAAAATTTTATAAGAGTTCAGTTTTGGCATCATAATGTACATGTGATTGGAAATGGTTTATAAAGACAATTTCCAAGTCATTAAAATTTTTGGATTATCCCCCCTTCAACTCAATATACGATTTTGCAGCAACCCCAATAATGTTGCATTGAAAAATTCTCAACTTGATGGAATAATTTATCAAGGAGTTCAAAGAATGTCAATGGTGGAAAGTCATGATATGATCAATGAGGTTTTCACTAGATTTATCTTTAAACTTTGGAATGTCTGAGGTATGTTTGGTAGGTGACCAAGGGCTAGATTAGATTATGCAGCACTAGGTCACTGGTAATATTCGAAATATATAGAAAATTAAGAGTTTCCAAAAATGGTAGACATGGATGATACATAGAGTTCCATCCTCATAGGGGGAGGATCCCCTGGTTGGATAAATCTTGGAAAAGAAAATCCTTGATTTTGACTGGCATTAGGTTGTCAGGGATAACTTGTAGAGAAAATAGGGTTCATTTTAAAACTTTGACTTCCCTATTTTTTAGGAGGGAAACCTCCACCCATCAGATTCCCAAAATATTAGGAGATATTTCTCCCAGTCGATATCCCATAGTGGGGGGAATTCCATTGCATGGGATTCCAAATTTTGAAAGGGTGTGGACCTAGTTGGAATATTGGAAGAGGGGAAAATGTTACTTCCATTCTAAATAAAGAACAAAAAAATGAGATGTTTCTAGTTTTATAAGAGGGTGAAAAATATCCATGGATTCGACCCCTAAATCCTTGGAAATGTTTTGACCCTACAAAAGAACCTAGAAATGGGAATTCCTTGGTTGTTAAAGAGGGTTTTTGAGGAGTAAAATTTCCTCCCCCCAAATGAGAAACATTGAAGGGGAGTTGTATAAATACCAACGTTCGAAACAAAGATTTAAAATATGATATAAGAATTGGATCAGATAGTTGGAATTCCAACATATGGCATCTTGAAAGGAAGAGCACTCGCCACTTGCAAAGCCCTAGGTTGAGTTCCCCCACTTTAACTAGGATTATGGGTATCCCCAACAATTGAAGAACTAAATTATCCATATTAATGATAGGGATATGAGGGTTAACTTCCCCTCCACTAATGTTAGAAATGGGGGTCTAGGTGACCCTAGTCCCAGTAGTGTGACTAGGATTTCTCATGTTGAAAAAATGAAAAGAAGGGGTAGGAAGAGAAGTTGAATGAAAACAATAACTAGAGTGTTAAGCCTAGTAAGAGGGTTTATATTTGATCAAGAAGTTTCAAGGATGTCGATAATTTATATCAACCCAATATTATCCTAAGAACTAGATGGAAGTAGGCTTGAAACATGAATATGCCCATATAAGTCTTTAAGAAAATGTTGTGCTTTAAGATTTTTGTCAACCCTTGTTCCCTTTGTGGGAGGCTTCAATTTTGTAGAATCTTACTCCACTAATTCTAGTGAAGCAACTTCATCCATTTTACACTTTCAGGGAGGTTGCTCCAACCTTTCAAGAGAATTCCCATAAACCCTTTTAGAGTTGCAGAGTTGACAACCACTCAAAGCTTAAAAATCGAAAAATCCAAAGACTAATTAATGCAGACTGGAATCATATATCACACCACTATAAATAAGTTTTTACATCAACAACAAACAAAATACTCTTCTAAATTCTTACTCATGGTGATTAGGACTTGGTACGAGAAAAGAGAGGAGTAGTTAAGGTGCATATTATAGAAAATATTTGGATTATTGGGGCCTAAAACCCACCCAAAAAGGGGTGAAAATAGATTACACTAACCTCTCAAGACAACCTTTATTGGTGCAAGTACCCTAATTTCACAGGCTACCCTCAAGGAGCAATGTAACAATGATGCAATTTTCACCTTAAGTACTATAGATATTCCCCCTTCAATCACCTAGGACAGGAAAATAGAATTCTAACTTGTAATCAACGACAAGGTGAGGGGAAACTATCAGTCATAACTATCTTCCCCCACAAAAGTCCCCATGTGTACAATAGTTCACAAATTTCAAGATAAGCTAGAGAGGGGTATCTCTCTTCACTTACTTGAACACAACCTAATGCTTTACTCTTGTGTTAGAGGAGATTCCCCACCAACACCTATACAAATTTTTACTTTGACCGCTCTTTATGCTTTAGTTCAGTTGCCTTGGAGTGTTTACCCTCCAATCCTAGCCCAAGGCCCTACAAAGTACATTATAAGTTGACATCATATAACGAAAAAAAGTATAGTTGATTTTATATTAAATAATTTATTTTAGAGGTTGTTGATTAATCAAAGGTAGTAGTAGTGCAACTTGTGATGTTTTTAGACTCAGAAAAATCAATTATAAGAACATTAATGATAAAATCAAGTAATAATTCTTCATTGAATACATTGTAAATGGAATTCTTTGAAATGTTCTACAAACATTTTAGGAATGAAAATTTTATTTTCTTTTTGAAATTTCAAAACACAATTAGCTATCTTTCCAAGAAATTAAACTTTTGACAATAACATCTAACAAGTAGTGTGACTACACAACTTATTAATGTAAACAAGTAACCTTATTAAATGTTCACTATAATTCTTTCCTTTTTTCAAGTACTATTATACTAAAAACAATAAAAGAACGGAATTACTAAAGAAAACTTTGTTTTGGTCTTTAGATTTAAAAAAGAAGAAGCAATAAATAAAAAGAAATGAAAAACCTTTTGCAAAGTGAGATAACTTTTTCTTTCATTTCCTCTAGAGGCAAGAGATACAAGGAAGAGAAAAAAAAAACTTATAAAAAAGATTATGAGACTATGAGGAATGAAAAAAGCAATAATCAAGAACCAAAAGCACAAGATTTTTATTCCAAACAATGTACTCAATAAAGACCTAAACCTAGAACTGAAAAGAGAAATTTTCTTTCAACTTTTAAAATGCAATCAAAGGAAATTTATTATAATTTTAGAGATCGGTAAATACATCCAAGATAACACAATACACTTAGATAGAGGCCAATGGATGCTTAAAGATGATTTTTGAAGTCATGTTGGTGAAAATTTTCCACACTCGGTACATATACATAATTGTTATTAACAAAATAAACATATATAGGTCACTACTCTTTAGGAAAAAAATGTACATAGGTAGGTTCCTTGAAGGAAAACTACGTATGAAAGACAACATTGCAAAAATGTAATAGGTGAACTAAAAACAAATGCAAAGTGTCTCTAAACATGTTTGAATCTTTAAATCATAGATTGAAATAAAGGTGAAAACAAAACAAAAAATGACCACAAGCTATCAGACTAATTCTAAGAGGAAAATTTGAATTAGTTCATCCCTAGTATGGTCACTAATTTCGTTGATGGAAATTAATTCCTATGACAAGGATTAAGAGCCATAATAAAGCAAGGGAAGAAACACTCACTTTAATTAAAGAACAAAAAAGAAATATTTAATACCTAATAATTGGGATTTGATAACTTACCAGGAGATCTGAAGGTCGGAGTAGATCCATTAGCCAAATCCTCTTACCCCAATATATTTATTGAGAAGTTTCACTCAGAAAGAGACAAGAGTGGATAACAACAACTTATTTAAATAAAACCTAAATTCTCATAATACTAGAAATTAAGAAAAAAAATCCTCATGACAATACATATTAAAAATACATTGCATTGGGTCATAATGAAATGGGTTTCTTATTACAAAAGTAAACTATAATACAAGGATTTGAAAAACTTGCTTCTTTTCTAGTGAAAATTGAAGGTATACACTATTCAAAACTACATTATACACTGCTTGGAATTATCATCTAGATCCCTCTACCCCTAGCCACTAAGCTTTGAACCTCTTTTGCAAAAATATGTCCTTTTAAACTCCGCCTGAGCTTTTGGTTCCAATTCCTCTATAGAAGGTGGGACTTGTTCCTCTTCCTGATCCAACATGGAAGGCCTACATTTTCAATTTTTCTACATCTACCACTGAGAAAAGTGCATGTATGGGGATAAACCTAGTCTATAAGCATTATCTCCCACCTTTTATAGTTTCTTAAAGGGACCATATCACAGAGCCTTGATTTTCTTAGTAAGACCATTTAGCCTCTCGTTGTTCAAATATAACCATACTCAGTATCCTAGCTTGAATGAATTATTTATTTTGTGTTAATCTTGCACATGCTTTTATTATTATTGTGACTTCTGTAACATGTCTTGTACCTATAGATGGATATGCTTATCTTCTCAACACTTTTTTGTGCCCATAAGGCATCCCTGGTGAGATCCTCCCTGTTAGTATCAGTCTTTTCAGCCTGTCACCAATGATCAAATATGCTCTTACAAGGTTTTCTTAGGGTGTCAAGTCAAATTTTTGTCATTTCAGAGAGTCTTCAAAAACAAATTTGGTCACTGGCTAGTGTGTCTAGGGTTATTTCCACTCTATTGAGAATTTCACATGTAGGTCACTCTCATCACTCAACTGAGTGTACCATGATTTAGATATCATCATCATTTCAGTCATCACCATCATGATTTCATTCAGTTCAATGTATCCAATAGGTCATTAGGGTTTCAAGGTCACCAAAACTGCCCCAAAATCCCTTGTTTTCCCAAGAGCAAACCCTAATTTTTCCTCCTAGTAAGATAGGATTTCATCATGGAAGCAGAGACCACATACATTGAAAATAAGAAATACAATAATAGAGGACATGCCTCAAGATTTGAGCCATCTAACATCAAAGAGATCAATACCTCACAAACTCATCAAGAGGTCATTTGTTGCACATAGGAACAATTATGATTCAAAGTATGTTTCTGACCAAATGGAGATGAATTTGACAAAAATGAAAGAGGGTTTTGTCAATAATAGAACAAGAAACAAAAACCTCCTTCCGTTTATACACAGGTGTTATTATTTGGGATAAATTCCCAAAATATTGTTGCTACAGGAGAAGTTGTTATACTTCTAGAGTACTCTTGGGAAAATGCATTTTTTATGTCATGAAGTGTCCAAATAATGTGCTTTATGTGTCAAAAAATAACTAGAAAAAAATATATTTCCAATGAGCTATTATAAGCTCAATTTGGAGTTCAATAAGGCCTCCAAAAGTGGTCTGCAATCACACGCTGCGCTTTTCCTCAGCCATGCTGCATTTTTTTTACCATTGTTGGGAGAATTGATTTTTGAGAGGTTATAATTGATCATTTTCAGTACTTGAGGGGTCCATTGTGTATTAGACAGAGATATATTTCCAATGAGCTATCATCAACTCAATTTGGAGTTCAATAGGGCCTCAAAAAGTGGCATGCAACTTCGCGTTGTGCATCTATGAACTACGTTGTGCATCGGTGTTGCACATCTGTGAACTGCGTTGCGCACGGGGAAGAGTTGCCCAATATTGCTCAAAAATCACCCAAATTTATTTCTCAGAGCTCCACTTCATATTTTTCACTCTCCAAAGCATTGAAACAAGTAAGTACACTCATCCTCATGCCCTCTCTTCCATGGAAAACTAAGAAATGATAACTAGTTTATTTCCCTAGGGTTTCATAAAAATTTCATGATTTTGGTTGTCAAATGATCAATTGATGCTATGAAACCCTAGTACCATTGTCCCTACACCTATGTTGGTTAATTAAACACCATTCCCACACCTCACAAAATATTTCCCATCATTTTTGTAAGATCTCCCTACAAACCCTAGCCCTATTCCACCAAATTGGGTCATTTTCTTAGCTAGGATTGTGTTTCACTTTCCTAGCTCACTCCCCTCACTTATTAAACTTCATTTCACTCCCTAAAAATTCCTAATATCCCTTCCCCTCCCCCTAAATTTTTCTACCCCCATCTCCCTTCCCAAACTCCCTCATTTCATTCCCTTCACTCACTTTTCCTTGTTTTTCCCTTCCCCATCATCTAGCCTTTTTCAACCATGGAAGGAGATTCATCACCATCAGAGAAGAGAAGAGAACACAAATGGGGGAAGATATTGAGGCATGAGCCCTCAAATTGTAGTGAAATCACTTCTTCACCCTTCATCAGAAAATGCTTTGAAGATGTCGAATCCCTAGGGTTTTTTCAAAGAGTGGAGGAGGTAGGTTACCATGAGGAGCTTACATATGTGTTTTCCCCTCAAATTGAGGGAGGTTACAAGCCTACTTCACCAACATAGGGATCACCATCAGTGCAACATGAAGAAGAGCATGAATTTGACCTAGTTGATTTGGATGCCCATGATGAGAAGGAAAACTTGGAGAGGATCATTAAGGACAAGGATGCTCAGATCAAAGAGCTCCAAAACAATTTGGCAAGGTCCCAATCCATCATCTCATTCCTTGAACAGGAGAACAACCAACTCAACGGAAAACAACTGATCATGGTGGTAGATAAAATCAAGGCTAATAGGCAAGAAATGAAGGGAAAAACAATGGCTAATCATGACGAGCGTGAATACCAAGTGAAGAGGAAGAGGCCAAGAACTATGGGTCTCAAGAAGGCATTGCAGAAAGACAAAGAACAAAACCCTACAAATGAGTAGCTCACTTTTGAGGAGAGGATGGCTAAAGAGATCAATGAGGACATGGAGTTTTGGCTTGACAAGGTCAACACTCACTTGGAAAATCTCTTGGAGAATGAAAATAGGGATAACAAGATCCACAAATGCATGGTTTCTCGCTACCAAACGAGAAATCAGATTGCACTAATCAAACTAAAACAATTGCAAAACAAACTCAAGAAAAATCAAGACAAGCTTAAATAAAACCTAATTATCCAAGAGGAGAAGGGAAAGCTTGATTTTCTTATTGATGCCTCAGTGGTTGCATAGTACACCTTATCCTGTAGTTATGGACCAATTTTTGGGATATTTGGAGAATTTTTAGTTTTTTGGTCAAAATTGGTGAAAATAGACAGAATTCATAAAATTGACTAAGGCTAGATGTGCAACGGCGTTGTGTTTTTTCCTCAAGGCTCCAATTGGCACAAGATTATAATTTTTTGAAATATTTTTCCCTCCTCTCAAAACTCATTTCCTCATATTTTTCAGAAAGGGCACAAATTTTGAGAGCAGTGGAAAAAATGGGTCAAAAAGCAGCATTCTGCCCCTCTTTTTGACATGCGGTATGCATCCAAAGACACCTTAGGAGAATGTGCTTTCGAGGGCCTTCCCATGGGTAATTTTCAAAAATTAAAAGTGTTATTGAAACTAGATAGACAGGGCTAGTTGACCGTTCTTTCAGATTTCCATTTTGACTTCAGGATGGTGTCCAAAAGTGGCCTCCCATTTGGCACTGCACATCTGCAAATTTCTGTGTTTTTAATTACAAATTTCACTGTGTAATTTTTGGCAATTCCTAGTTTGACTTTTGAGAAAGTGAAAATATGAGTGTAGATGAATGTAAAAGTCAAAATGTAAATGTAAATGGTAAATATGGAGGTAAATAGGTGTCTTATCCTCCATTTATTGCATTGAGGATATGTCTCTAGTGGTTAGGAAAATGAGGATTTTGTTGTGCAGCCTCCCTAGGTTGTAGCTGACTTCAGATAGATGTATGTATTTGACTTTCTTGCCGGAAAATTCGACCTCCAAGGGGGGATTTCGATCTTAGTAGCTATATGAGGCCTTTTTTAATAATTTTCAAGGGTTTGATGTTGGAAACATGGGACATTGAACTAGTGTATTCTATTTTGACTAAGTAATACAGTGAATACAGAGAAAGGTTGCATCTTAAATTTACGGATTCATGTGGTGAGCTTGTATGGCTATGTTTCTCTTCAGTAAGTTATTTAATTGAATACTTTCTCTTTACATTACATATCTATTGCTTTCACTCATTTTATTTACAATTATTTAAGTAGGATTCATGAGGAATATATGCCCTGTTTTGATGAGATGATGATGTTGTGTTTATTTTCTTCTTAAGGAATGAATTCATATTTCTATGCTTGTTCCTAATCTCTCTGCTCATCCTACACTACAACCGTACAATCTATTTGGTCATTTGAGCTTGCCTACCTTTCCTCTTTATTCCCCTGCAATTTTTGCTCCTGTAACCCTAAAAGAAGTTTCAAGCCTAGCTTCTAGAGGTCCAATTTTATCCAGCAAAAAATCCAAAACAACCAAACCCTAATATACATATCTAGCCTAAAATCTCCATGATCCAGTTAATTTAGCTGTGATCTCATTGAGAGAGCCCTCTCAGCCTAGAAGGCGTAGCTACTTGGTCAAAGTGGTATGTGGTTACATTTGTTGGTCTCCTTCTCAGCCTTTGGAGATCCAGTGGAGTGCTAACATCTTTATGTTGTTACCGGGGAACAAAGTGACAGACCTTTCCCGAGAAAGAACGAAAAGGATCAGATCTGATTGTTGATGGTGAACATTGATCAGGCACAAGAAGGTTGTGCATCTTTCACCTAGTGACTCTATTGTACAAGAATCCAAAGGTTCATAATTTTCATGGCGACTCCACTTTTCAAGAACCGGTAGTTTGAAGAAATTCTTGGTGACCTCACTGTTTTCAAAATGAATTCAACTACTCGAAGGTATGCTCCTATGAATCAAGCTCATATTCTTGGTTTTCCGAATCAGTTTCCTTGTATACATTGGAAAACGAGATTTTCAAATTTTAAAGGTCAGGATAGAGAAGATTGTAGTTTGCATTTGGTCAAATTTCATTTACATATTCACAGACTAAAGCTTGAGTTTCCTAAAGATTGTCTGATGAAGATGTTTATGTCTATCTTTGAGGAAAAAGTGAGATCATGGTATGAAGGTCTACCATCTGCCAATTTATATTCTCTAAAGTACTTTCATTCACTTTTCTTTCACATTATCAAAGCTCTGATTCTTCCTTGTCGATGATTGATATTTTTTGTGAGTGGTATCACTGGAAAATCAGACAAGAAAAAAGACATTATAAAATGTCAGGTAGAAGGATTTACAAGGCTGAGAAACATTAAAGAATCTAGAAAATTTAAAAATCTCTAAGGTCAAGAGGCAAAATATCAAATTGCGCACCAAAGACACATGAAAAATGCGCTCCGCACACATTTTTCTTCGATAAGCGAGTTGGTATGTGCGGGTTTCCCTCAATAAGCCGCATAGTCCTGAGCATGACGGAAGTCACCATTTGGGACCACTTAACACACTTTAGGAGAATATTCTCCACTTGAGGTCGCCCAAGGACAGCCACCTAGAGTCACCTTGAGACCTCAAGTGAGCACACAAAGGAATCAACCCCCACTCTTGGGTCACTATCCACAAGTGTACCAAGAGAGGGAAGAAGGATTTGAATTTACCTATAAATTACCACCATGAGAAGCACAAATGAGAACACATTGTTATGCTGGCCAAATTTCCCATGAAAAAACCAACAGTGTGTGATCTGGAGCAGTAATAGAGTTAGAGGATTCAGTTGTTTGCCACCCAACAACTCAAATCCCTTAAAAGAAGAGAGAGGCCTTGTAGAACCAACTCAAGGGTAAATCCCTCCTTGCGTTGGGTATTTGAGCTCCATAGCTCTAAGGATCCTTTGCAAGTGTGTAATGTTCTACCTTTTTTTTACTAATAGCGGCTAATAAGAGGGGATTAGTTCTCCATTCGGATTATTGGCTCGTTTGACTCATTTGAGTTTGTGTTTATGTTTTATTGTAGTTTTGTTTCTTCTTCTTATTTGCAGCATATTATGTTCCACAAACTAGTTTGTTTTACATGTTAATATGTTTCCACTAACCAGCTAAAAATTCTTTCTGCCTGTGACCATTGCTTGTAGGTTGCAACCATTCCTACCAAGCATTGAATTTTTAGTACACTCATGCACTAAACACACCATAATAGGATTGGCGACTCCACTTATTTCACCCTTTAGCTAAGTGGTTGTGTTTTTGCAGAGCCTTCTCTCTACTCAGGATTGATGTTGGACTAGCTCTCCTCCTCCTCATCTTCTCTCATTCACCCATTGTGAATATTTTCATTTCAGGAGTTCTAAAATTTTTTATCCAGGAAAACTGCACGCATTCAACACAGACATGCGCTTCGATCCGCACACGTTCAACTCAAACTTACGCACACAGTCACGCACCTGTGTAGGAAAATTCCGTGCGGAAACCAGGGAACCAATTTTTCATTAGTTTTCTTCAGTTTTTGCAACTATAAGGTGACTGGCAGCCCAGAATAAATCTTCCAGCACTGTGTTTGGTTTCCCATGACTGTGAGGACATGCTTTTAGTTGCACTTTAGTTTAGCTATTTGCATAGTTTTAATTTTTAGTTTTTTGTCACAAACTCATATATTTTAATTAGGAGGCAAGTAAGTGGCTAAAATCCACCCATGCTATCTGAATGAACTTATTTTCTGAGAATAGACACTAAAACACATAGGTAATTAGCAAGGAGTAAGTGGCCCATATCCACACATGCTTAGCTAGTTTCCATTTATTTTTTTGTAGTTGTTGCATTAAATTTAGTTTTTAAATTTTTCATTAGGAACCGGGACCAGGACTAAATTATATTAGAGAGCAAGTAATCTCTACTGCCCTTACACATTTTGGTGACCCTGGGCATGCATATGAATGCTCTCTTTTGATAATTTTCCATCTCCCTTTAGTCCAACATTTAGTTTAATAAGAAAAATTGTAAGTGGCCCCCTATCCACACATCATTTTCTTTTTGAAAGGAACAATCAAAAGATGTTTTAATTAGGAGGATGTGTAAAGGATCACCACATATCTGCATCCTACAAAAATTGTGATTGTACACTTTCTCACACACATTTCCACACCATAAACAAAGTAAGCCACATCAAAACTAACCATAAGCGAACTCATTAAATCTCCCACAGGGGCCACATGATAATTAATAGTTCAATTTAAGACCATTGGTGGTAGGCATCCAATAAGCCACCATGGTCAGTTTACATAATTGAAACATATAATTTTATTTTATAGGGAGATTTAAACTCGTCTATCTTCCCACAGAAAAGAAAACCCGAGCGCCACTGAGACTGGATTCAGAGGGGGTTAAGCTTAGGCCTAGTGCGTGCAGTACTATTTTGGGCTACCTGTCCCATCTAGTGATCAGTACTGGTAACTGATTACCAAGAAGCTCAATACTTGAATGCTCACGTGGGATGATGGTACTTAGTGGCCAAATATAGGGCATCATTCCCTATAGGTGATGGTGCAGGCAACACTATATCCTCTTTCTATTACCTTGGTCGATTCTTCGGCTTCTGGAAGGCGTCACCAGTTCTTTCAGGACGTTATCCCTAGTACCCACCAAAATATATCTTCGCAAGGCCCGGTTACAATTGAGAGTGTAAGGATGATTAGGTCTTCTAGGATTTTGAGTATCACACGCAAAACAACAAAAAACCATTTTTTGATTGACTGATCACATAAGATTAATCTAAAGGGAAATTAGCCTTTTATTTTCGCTTTGTTTCATGTATGCGATCATTTTTTTCTTTGATATATAATCTCTCTCCTCTCATAAAACTGACAAATATTTCCAAAACCATACCTAGCTGACACCATAATGGACCCAATGGGACCTCGTCGATCTAGACGTTTTTTGGACCTCCCCCTAATAGAGGGAGGAGTTCCAGGTCTTTCGCCATTTAGGCGTCAAAGACAGAACACTGCCACCCTTATCGGTTCATCCTTTATTGAGGCATATTTAATTGGGAACCCCCAAGGGTCACCCATCGCCACACCAGTGGAAACCCGCTCAGGGTCACCACACACCACTCCTCTCACAACCTCCAAGGGGCAGAGGAGCGCCACCCATTCGGGGATCCAACAAAACACATAGTCGGGTACGTCACAGACAAACCCCATACCCAACCAGAACCCTATGTTTTCACAGTCTACAATGGCACTCAAAACTTAGTTACCTTTCTTAGCATCTTTAAAATTACCTGATCTATCAAAGCTAACAAATGACCCCATTGCACACAATCTCACTTGGCCCCCCATGCCCACGAAGCTCCCTTCGGACATTCCAAAGTTTGAAGGGAAGCAAGTGGAAGACCCTAGAAAACATGTATTGACTTTCCACCTCTGGTGTTCATTGAACATTATTATTGATTATATTGTTCAATTAAGACTATTTCAACGCAGCTTAATCGGGCCAGTCGCAAAATGATATGTGGAGCAGCCTTCTGCTTCACATGGAACCTTTATCTCCCTCGCTATTACATTTCTCACATATTTCCAGTTACCCATCCACCATGATTCAGGAATGGAGTTACTAACGCATTTTAGACAGACACCAGTTGTCCATATCTCGAACCATCTCCATGAATGGCGACAACGTCGAAGTTTGTGTAAAGCCAAACTCGACGATCAATTTTTACTAGACCTATTCTTAAAAAATATCACAGTAGAGATTTTGAAGGATGTAGCAACTCAAGGACCTACTTCTAAAGAGGATGCCATTAACAAAGCCTAGCAACTCAAGCTGATATACACACAGTCAAGATACATCTATAAAATCCTGCCTAATGCACCCAAAATCACCTAGGCAGCAGTAATCCGTACCCTGGTTATGCGTCTGATCCTAACCAGAACATCATGCAATCAAGCTACCATCAGAGTCATCATGCACCTCTGCAGAACATGACCAATAGGGCGCAGTTGTACCATCATCAGTAAGGAGGATCATACCCTCCCGCACATGGATCCAATACACAGCTAGAAACTTTGACGGAAGATCTCCCCCCCAGCATTCATTCACAAACCAGGGACATGGACCCTAATATTCCCAATCCCCAGCACAAAACCCTCCAATGAAAAATAATGCACTAGTGAACTTTGTGCAGCCTTCCCAGGCACAACTGCGCCAGTCATACAACCAGGATAATCCTATTTATCCTCCTAACGTGGCAAGGAAAAAACAAAATGGAAATCTTGGATAGGGGGGCAATAACCAACAACGCCCTCCGCGATCTCAGGTTGGGGAAAACTCCAATCGAAATCAAAACCAGGAGCTAGGTAACTCCCAAGGGAAAAAAAAGAGGTCTAATATTTGGACTAACCACTCTTGCACAATTTGTGGTGAGTATGGCCATTACACTCATCATTGTCCCGAACTCCTCGAGATGATGAAGCTTCAGGGTAACCGAGGACAAGGGGGGCCCACATAGAAAACAACTATAATGCAGGAGCCCTTCCCCCACCAAGGGGTGGTTAGTACCCAACAACAACAAACAACCCCCAATGATTCCAAAAACAACAACCACGAAATATATATGACTGGCAAGGAAATGTTCTTTCAAACACGAAATCGAAGTTATGATACCCTGCCAAACACCAGTTCGTTAGGGGCTAGCATGAGTTCACCTAAAACACCGTTGACTATATCAAAAATGCTTATTGAACCTTTGCAAAAAATGGCTAAGGGACCAACAAGGCGAGTAGGAAACCACTCTAAAGCGACCCATAATTATAACATTGTGGACGATTTAGCTCAATCTCTCGCTTCCATGTCAGCTTTGGAAGTCCTGCAATATTTCTCAATGCAAATTAAAGCCTTACTTTCCGCGTTAGGCGCAATCAACCCTCTCGATTCACGCCTAATGGATTTTTATTTAGTTGAAGCCACCCTTAGGCTTCCTTCATTGATTACCTTCCAGATACTGGTGTCAGTCAAGAACATAACTATACACCGATGTATCATTGACGAGGGTGCATCCACATGCATCATGTCAAATAATTTTTGGTAGAAGTTAGGATCTCCTGAACTAAAACCTTCAGACATCACGCTTAGAGCATATGACGGGCACCCTTCTGCTCCTGTTTGTCTCTATCAAAATGTCCCGGTCTGCTTGGCTGGAAAGACGGTTCTTATAGACATTGAGGTTTTGGATGCTTAGCTGGATTACATTATACTCCTTAGGCAGAGTTAAATGTACACCATGTCTACCATAGAATCCTCCATCTTCTGAACCATGATGTTCCCCCACGAGGACTGCATCATCATCGTCGACCAATTGATGTACCACGACAAGAAACCCCTGAAGAACGTTGATGTTGTTCTACCCTATGTAGAAACATATGCTGAAATGCTCACACAATACCAAGAATATGGCCCTGGCCAATTCAAACCGTCGTCTATCCTCAGATCATTCCTAGGAGATCCCCATGTCATACCAGAATCATTCGCTAAAATCACAAGGGCCCTGGTGTGCATGATGTCTACATTAAGCACCAAATCCAGCCAGGAGATAGAGACTAGTAGTAAAAACACCGAGGCCTCCGACACGGTGGCCTCTCTATCCTACACCATCTCCCAAACTCCTTTTCCATACCCTCCACCTAGTTTTGTGTTGCAACAAGTCTTGGCAATAGTAATGTTTCCAAATGTATCTTTCGCAATGCCATTTTGGTACTTGGTCCCACCTCCCATGACGAGAAGCATGGACATCACCTCTACAGGGTTAATCCCCTCACTCCAGAGGAGGCCCCACCTGTTAAGGAAACTGCCACAACCATACCATCTAAGGAAAATCCCTTCCCAAAGCTGGTTATAGCGACCAAGAAAACCCATAAAAAAGGGAAAAAGATAGAAAACCCCATCATACAAAGGGAATTATAGCCTTGTGCAATATGAAACATAGTAGGCCATCCTACCCATATCTACATGGATTTGGATGAATTAAAACCACTCCTTAGCTCCGAAAGAAATATCACGACAATGAATTCCCAGAAAAAGGAACCAGCCACAAAAAACCAAGGCAAAGCACTGTGTACCAACCACGCATGTGCTATCTGTAACCATTATGGGAATTACACCCATCATTGTCCATAAATACCACGATATCGATATGCCTTACATGCCCTAGAACAATCATATCAAGAGGATCCCTCCATGCAGTCAAATGGAGAAGAACCTCGCATCATATTATACATGCAGGAGGCATGACAGTCACCTGAAAGACTCTCGTTCATCCCCCCTCCTCTTGTCTAACACTATGCACTCTACGATGAATGAGATCATTTCATCGTCAAATGCACAGCCCTAAAATTATTCCAATGATGGTATCCAGTTAATGTAGTATACCATGTCGACCTTCTAGCCATCCAGCATCTGTGTCAGGTATGTGGTGGTGATCACCCATTACGCCATTTTCATTACATCCCTCGATTTCTCTTAGCACTAACCAATCTATGCATGACCATAGTCTCCTCTCCCTAGAAGATAGATCAGATACAGAATCCATGGATAGCTCGACAACGCAAGAGGATGTGACAAGTAGGTCCATTCTCTTCCTGTCAGCAGAAAAACGGTCGGTCGGGGAACCCTTAGTAAACCCCAACCGCCCTCCCAGAGAAGACCAACCTGTGTGTTGTGTAATGCACATAACCATTTGGCCACTAAATTCCTAGACCTAGAAGCACTACGCAGGTGGTTCCCAATCACATTATCAACCGAACAGAACGAGAATACCCAAGAAAGATTTTATTGTCTAGTATGTCAAGGTAACCATCATGCTCAGCACTGTACTTATACCCCTCAAGTGCACCCATTAATTGACATCATTCGTTCATTAGAAACGCATCACTGAGATATCATCATTCCAGAGCTTAGAGATCCTAATGTAAGGCATATTTCGTTGAGGCAACTTACCCCATTTCAATACCAAAAAATTGGGTGATTTAAAAAGACGCATCGACCTAGCAGGGCCCACGTCTAGTCTAGGCCACCATGTGGACTATGCGATAGAATCATCCATCATTTCAATCAGTGTAAATAACTGAAACACCTCACGAACAGCTTTCGCATGGTCTCCTCCCTCCCTCAGAAGCATCTCTCTAACCAAGAGAAGATCACACACTACTATTGTCGGATCTGCTCACACTTCCACCATGAAATGAAATGTGAACACCTCCCCAAGCTTCAAATGGCAAGAGAAGCATTAATTCTACACTCCCCAAGAGAGATATACCTACCAAAACCAAAAACTTGGAAATGGCAGCAGCAGAACCTTTCCCCTACGCCTGATCCTTTTCGACCATCCACTTTAGGGACGAAGAGTAGTATTGGTTCTCACACCATCTACTAATGATTATACAAATGCAAATTATTTTCATCGGCCATAATGACGAGCGTAGCCATTCCCATTACGAACATTCAGCACCTCCACCTGTGCAATAACTTCCAAATCCAGTAAAAGTGCCTAGTCTTATGAGGAGCCTAGACTTTCTCCCACACAAGTCGCCACGATGGAATTCCTCCCCCACCGAACGCCGACGACACGATACATCATATACGATTCATATCATCGTGTATCGGAACCATGACTCGGGTTGTATGCTCATCATTTAGGGTGTCGAGTCGATGCAAACGGCTTAGATAGCTTTACCAATGACAAGGTGCAAACTCCGATCTATATGCACTCGTCAACCGCGTCCGGTTCAATGGCCATCGACGATGGAATCCTATTCATGTATGTCGACTAGCTCCGTTAAATGCTCCATCCACTTCTCAAAGCCTTAAGGACTCAATCCCCCTTAGGACCGACTCGATGAGGATATTCTTGAGGCCATGATGGAACCAGATTATCCATGGGATGAAATGCATCACCACTCATTTTTTCTTCCTGAAAAAATGTTTAGCTTGAACAAGACAAGAAACCAAGAGATTTATGTAATCAAGTAAAAATATTTCCTTCCATCGGGGAAATTCGATTAGTTCAAAAATCCCATTCTAGCGCCTGATGCGTTCGAAGAAGGGAACATGTCAAACATTCTACCTACCATCAAGGTGAATAACTCTCAAAATCCTGAGAAAGTCGAATAAATTTCACTATGGACAACATGTTAGCCAGATGAGATAAACTCTTACACCCATTTATTGCAAGAGTATCGAGATATCTTCGCATGGGACTACTAGGAAATGCCAGGGCTTAGTCCTACTATTGTAGAGCACCATATTGACACTTGGCCTGACATACCACCAATACGTTATAAGTAGCGTCAACTGCACTCATCCAAGGCAGAAGAAATTAAATGAGAAATTGATAAGCTTCACAAATTCGGGTTCATCTACCCCATCGCTTACACATCATGGGTTTCCAACCCTATTCCCGTCATGAAAAAATAGGCCACCATATGTGTTTGTACCAATTTTCTCAATTTGAACAAAGCCTGTCTAAAGGAAAATTATCCTACCCCATTCATCGACCAAGTTATCGATGCTTGTGTGGGACAAAAGGCCCTTTCCTTCATGGATGGTTTCTCTAGGTATAATCAAATCCAAATACGTCACACCACCTGGTACAAGGAATTCACCACCCAATGGGGAACGTTCACATACAAGGTGATGCCATTTGGCCTTAAAAATGCTAGAGCCACTTTCCAGTGGGCCATGAATTATATCTTTCATGAATTGGCACACCTCATCCTTGCCTACTTGGACGACCTCATCATCCGATCCAAGAAGCAATCTGATCATCTTAAGGATCTGCGACTGGTATTCCAACGATGCTAGAAATAAAACCTACCAAGTGTGTCTTATGCATCATAGTAGGATGATTTCTAGGTTTTATTGTGTCCCTACAAGGGATTAGAGTGGACCCTCTTAAGGTCAAAGCTATCAAAGAGGTACCTCCACCTCGAACCCTCAAGCAACTACAAATCTTGTAGGGAAATGTCAACTTTCTGAGACATTTCATCCCAGACTATGCCACTTGCGCTCAAGGATTCCTACGCCTCCTTCGACAGGATATCGCTTTCAAATGGGAAAATCAAGCCCAAAAATCATTTGAGGCGCTGAAAGACACATTATATTTAGCACCATTGATAAGCCCCCTAGACTACGACAAGGATTACACCCTGTATCAATCAACATCCGAGACTACTTTGGCCGAAGTATTGATCCAGGAAGGCCCCGATGGGAAAGAACATGTAATATATTACGTTATTAAAACCTTGTTAGGCCCTGCATTAAGATATGAGCTCGAAGAAAATAATTCCCTAGCATTGTTACACGCAGTCCAAAAACTTTGCCACTACATTATCTTAAGGACTACAACAGTCATCGCAGATATTAACCCCATGAAATATCTTCTCACACGCCGTTTAATGAACCATAAGTACGCTCGTTGGATATTCATTCTACAAGAATTTGACTTACAGTTTCTATCCCCCAAGAGCAAGAAGGCTTTAATTTTAGCCGAGTTCATCGCAGACCTCCCAAGTCAGACCAAAGGATCACAAGTCAACAATTCACTACTGAACGAACATCTCTTCCTAGTGACAACCGATGACCCTTGGTATGGAGATATTCTCCTAATTTTACGAACCTAAAAGTTCAAACCCAATATCACCCGTGATGACTGTTGCCGCATCCACCACCAGGCCCCCGATACCTCCTCATGGTACATGTCCTATACCGACGGGGCATCAGCACCATCTTACATTGATGTCTCACCCACGACCAAGCTGAGCAAGCCCTTAATGACTGCCACATCGGAGCTTGCAGTGGCCACCTCTCAGGAATGGCTACCGCCCAAAAATTCTTGCAGACGGGATATTTTTGGCCCATGTTATTTCGCGATTGCATTTCAGTAGTCAAGAGGTCCGAGCGATGTCAACGCTTTGCTCACAAGGAAAGAACACCTCCCGCTCCCCTTCACCCCATCATAGTCGTTGGTTCCTTTTGCAAATGGGGGATCGACTTCATGACTTGCAACCCCACGTCGTCATGCAACCACAAGTGCATTATTGTGGCCGTCAACTACTTCACCAAATGGGTAGAATCCATGCCCACATATGACAACATGAAAAAAATCGTTGCACAGTTTCTGTTCAACCATGTCAACTCCTGGTTCAATGTACCAAAAGAGTTAGTCTCCGAACATTGAAAACACTTCGAAAACGAATTTTTCCAAGAGCTATCTCATCACCTCGGGTTCACACATGAATTCGCTTCACCATACTACCCCTAATCCAACAGACAAGTAGAGGCTAATCACATCTTAAACTAGAATGCATCTCGTATAAATCATCATACATAAAACCAAAAAACATAGATATCCATCAATGATACACAACATCCATGAAAACATACAAACAATGGACACATCATGTAGAGCCGCAAAAAATACATCTCTCATATATACCAAAAAATATGTGTTTGAGTAAAAAATCTGACTCGCAGGTCAGCCAAAAATACATATACACATGTCATCAAAAATAATGGAAGCATCCTCATATTCGACGCTTTCCCTGTGTACAAAATATCTCTAGGGATGCGCCCCGCCAGCTTGGACACCTAGACCCACGACTTCACCTGATGCCAGTACTGGGGCAGCCTTCAAAACTGAAGCCGCCACGTGACACAAAGTCAGTCGATAGCCCCTCTCTCGGGCCATCAATGTCTCTAACTAGACATTGTCTAATTCATAGACAAACCCACGGGTCGGCATACCCTGGGTCAGCTTGTCCACTCGGCCCCAATCGTCTGCCAATTCAGTGGCTCGGGCCTCAGAATCAGCAAGCTGCTCTTCCATGTCCGCCATGTGGGCCTCCACCGCCTCGGCATGAGCGATCGTTGCAACACACTCAACAACAACAGAACTTCTACCCTCTCCAGAAGGGCTAGCTTCTTTTGAGATTCAACAAGAACGTCCTAGTGAAAATTAAGCACCTACACTAGGATGGAGCCTCAACCTATTTTTATGTGGAAGTCTATTTTTAGATGCATAAGCAAATTCTATTTATATATGATGAGAAAATTATATTTATAGATGATGTTCTATTTATAGATGTATGTGTGAGTTCTATTTATAGATCACATGTCTATTTATAGATGCATGTCGACTATTATTATCCCTTAATAATAGTTGGACAATAAATAATAATCTATTCTCAATGAGAACTTGGAAATAGTTAACTGAAGTGGAAAATCATTTAGCTATAGGAAATTCGAGTTCAAAGGTTGGTTGGTGGGACATGCAAGTGGACTTAGTTGTAACTAAGTGATTCGAAGTTGTAACAAAGTTGGATGTGTAGTTATGTGAGTTGTAAAGTAGTTAAACTCAGTTGTGCTAGTTGTAACTAAAGATACACTAGTGAGAGATCAATGAATTAATTATTAATTAATTCACAATTAGTGGTCTCACATGAAATTGAAGATTTACTACTTTTAATGACATGCATGTTAGATCCAATGGAGACATAGTTGAGATGTAGGTGAAAGGGAAAGTTTGACTATCTGTTATGACATTAGAGGGTGCACTCATGCAACCACACACACATTGGATGTGCCCATGAGGATTGCGTAGTCAAGGCAAGTAGGATTCCATTAATTCGGGGATTGCTATCAGCTGGGATTGCGCAGTGGAGGAAGCATGTTTGGAGGCAGTAAATCGGTGCATGTATTTGCCAATTTTTGTATGACAGTGTGAGACGATTGCATATTGTACTGAGAGCTCTTGGATTAGAGTTTTGTATGAGATTGTTTCGTGATCCATGATATATACATAATATATGATAGTGTGGTTTTTAGCTTTATTCTTTCCTGGTAAAAACATCTGTGTTATGTGTGATTGATATTTCTTCTTGATATTGCAATTGGCGATCGTGTTTTAAATTCCGCAAGATTTTTTTGTAGAAGTGATTATATATTTAAAAGTGGCATATAATTTTAGATCATGAGAATCCAGGAAATACATAATTGTATTAAAATTTCTACATGGTATCAGAGCACAGAAGATTGCAATTTTGAAGCAGGAGCTGAGTTTGTTGGTGGAAAGAATTTGAATTTGCAGAAAGATTTTATTGGTGCTACAGTTGAGTAAACATTGAAATGGTTTTCAATTGCTTGTGGCTAGAGTATGCACTTGAGTGCAGCTCAAACTATATTGCATGGAAGGACAAGATGGAGGTGGTGCTCGAAGATAATGGCTTGAAGGAATTCATCGACAGTGATGTTCCTAAGCCCACTTCGATGGATGTTGCATTACCTGATGCATGGCAAAAGAAAGTGGCAAAGTCAAGAAGATTTATGTTGGAAGGTGTACAAGACCACATTGTCTCAAGACTTCATGGGAAAGCCACACCATATTCTATGTGGAAGGCTTTGACGAATATTTTCCAAAGAAGCAACGACCATAGGAAATTGGCGCTCAAAGATAAATTCAGGAAGATCAAGGTGGAAAAGGGCAACAACATTCAAAATTATCTCACGAAGTTTGTCCAATGTCGGGATAAACTGGGGAGTGTGGGAATCATTTTTGCTGCTGATGATTTGGTGAGCTTGGCTCTCTTGGGACTTCCTAAGAGTTGGCACAGTTATGAAGACTCTATCAACAGACGGGAAAAACTGCCGGATTGGAAACGATTATGGTAGGATCTAGTGGAGGAGTAGTTCAGGTGGAACACCAGAGATGTCTCTTCATCAAAGCATGATGATGAAGAGGATTGTGATTTGGCTGCCAAGGAAAGGAAAGGGGAGGGGAATAAATTCCATTAAAAATCCGATTCTAAAGGCAAGAATCTGGATATGTCCAAGGTGAAGTGTTTTCACTATCACGAACCTGGACATCTCACTACTAACTGTTCGCAGAAGAAGAATAACAAGAAGGTTGCTAGAGTTGCAGTTGGTGAGGCCACTTGCCTCAAAATTTGAACTTGAATTCTCTTTGATTGCATCCATGGTGTTAAGTGCATTGGGATCGGTGTGGTATTTTGATAGTGGCGCTTCCTTCCACATGACGAGAGATAAGGAGATTTTCAGTGACTTGGAGGAGAAAGATCTCCAAAGGCATATAGATATGGGTGATGATGGACGATATAGTGTGATTGGAATTGGTACCATTACCTTTCAGAGGGAGTCCGGTAAAACATTTCAATTGAAAGTTGTTATGCATGTTCTAGGTTTTAAAAAAAACTTAGTCTCAGTCGCAATGTTGGAGGACAGAGGCTATTAAGTTGTTTTCAGCAATGGAAAATCTTTTATGCGACATAAAAAAACAGGTCAAGCCAAGAGGATAGGGATGCGAGTTAAGAATCTCTACAAGCTGGAGGTAGATGGCTACACTGCCATGATGGGCAAGGCAGAAAAAATGGTGAGCCGAGATGAGGGTGAATTATGGCACAGGAAAATGGGCCATCTTCATCATGGAGCCTTGAAAGTCATGCAACAAATATCTACTGGACTTCCAATGGGAACACTTGCTCAATTAGATCAGTGCAAGGGTTGCACCGTGGGGAAGTATGTAGAGTCCACCTTTAATGAAAAGGAGAACTGTGCTTCAGTTGTCTTGGAGAGAGTTCACATAGACGTGTGTGGACCATTCTCGATTAATTCAACAGTAAAACATAAGTATTATGTTATTTTTGTTGATGAACTTTCTCATAAATGCTAGATATTCTTCATACAGAAGAAGGATCAAACATTCTCAAAGTTCTGTGATTTTAAGGCATTGGTGGAGAAAGAGTCATGGAAGCAAGTGAAGGTTCTGAGGAGCGATAATGGTGGAGAATACATCTCTAACGAATTCAAAGACTTCTACAACAAAGAAGGAATTCGAAGAGAACTCTTAGCGCCTCATAACCCATAGCAAAATGGGGTCGCGGAGAGGAAGAACAGAACGATCGTGGGTGCAGCATGAGAGATGTTGCATGATCAGGACCTACCAATGCATTTGTGGGCAGAAGCATGCAACACTGCGGTTTATGTGCAAAACCGTTTTCCTCATAGAGTACTTGGCATGAGTACACCTAAAGAAGCTTTCACTGGTAAGAAACCGGATGTTTCACACTTTAAGATTTTTGGCTCATCTGTTTATGCGCATGTGACCAAGAACGCCAGGAAGAAGATGGATCCAATTGCTAAATTTGGGATATTTGTGGGGTACACAGAAACACCCCATAATTTTCATGTGTATTTTCCTAACAATAAGATGACTTTTATGTGATGGGATGTAAAATTTGATGAGGGGAAAGCCATGAGGTTGTCGCTTGAGAGGGAGCTGGACTTGCATGTAGAGGAGGAACTGTTAGTTCCCAAAGATGAGTCTCTAGATGTGGATCAACCATAGGAGGAGGTTCATGGAGTGGAGGAGTTCACTCACGTAGAGCCAAACATCAGAACAGGCAGAAGGCATACCACAGAAGCTGATAGGCTGAGACTTGATGTTGCGCAGAATGTAGGAGCCCCTACTTCACAGCACAGACAAAGACAGTCTCCTGACCGATTTACTGGATACATGGCTCTCATGAGAAAATGTATTATGAATGAGCCATCTTCCTTTCAAGAAGCAGTGCAGGATCCACATGGGTAGATGCAATGGTGGAGGAGTATGACTCCATTGTCCAAAACAGTGCTTGGGAAATTGTTCCAAGGCTAGTTGATAAATCAATAGTAGGTTCAATATGGATCTACAAGGTAAAGCAAGCTACTGATGGGAGTGTTGAGAAATACAAGGCCATATTTGTGGCCCGAGGCTTCTTACATATCGAGGGGATTTATTATGAAGAAAACTTTGCACCTGTCGCAAGGTATTATTCTATAAGGACCATCCTTTCTCTCTCAGCACAGATGGGCTGGTGAATTCATCAGATGGATGTGAAGACTGTGTTTCTCAATGGGATCATTGAGGAAGAGGTTTACATAGAGCAGCCTGAAGGATTTGAGATCTTCAGTAGCGAGTCGCATGTGTGCCGACTCAAAAGAGCATTGTATGGGCTAAAGCAAGAACCCCATATTTGGTACACTCGGATAAACAACTATTTCACCGGACTGGGCTTCACCAAAAGTGAGGTGGATGCAAACCTATACCAAATTGTGGTGGAGGGTAAGATTTTAATCATTTTTCTTTATGTTGATGATTTAATACTGACTGGTGATGAGCAGCTGATACACTCATGCAAGGAGGACCTTGCAAAGGAGTTCAAGATGAAGGATATGAGCCTCCTTCATTATTTCCTTGGATTGGAAATATGGCAATGAGATGGTGAAATTTTTGTGTGTCAAGGCAAGTATGCAAGGGAGATACTGGGTAAGTTTCACATGGAGGGTTGCAAACCCATGGATACTCCTCTTCCAGGAAATTAGAGGAAAGAGGATGCTACATCTAGAGAGGTTAGTGGGTTCGCTAGTGTATTTAGTGAACACGAGACCGGACATATGCTATGCGGTTTACCAGCTAAGTCAAGCAATGGTTAAGCCTACGAAGCTCTTTTGGAAGGTGAGCAAGCATGTCCTGAGATATCTAAGGGGCACATCTAAGTATGGCTTATGGTACAGATAGACAGATGAGGTGAAGTTGCATGGATTCATGGATGCAGATTGGGTGGGCAACCCAATAGATAGAAAGAGCACATCAGGGGGGATATTTAGTATCGGATCTATAGTTGTTTCTTGGCACAACAGGAAGCAGAGATCCATGGCACTTAGTTCAGCGGAAGCGGAATACATGGCAGCAAGTCAAGCTTCATGTGAGGCTATCTGGATGAGAAAGATCTTGGTTGGTTTGTTTGGTTCTCATTTAGATTCGACAGTGATTCATTTTGATAATAAGAGTTGCATTAAAATCTCGATTAATCTTGTGTTTCATGATAGATATAAGCATATAGATATATGGCATCATCGTATCAAAGATTCTGTGTAGCGGAAGATCATGTTGGTTTATTACATTCCTACGAAAGATCAGGATGCAGATATTCTGATGAAATCACTCACTAGGAGAAAATTTGAATACCATAGAGACAGGATCGGGGTGAAGGATAATCTCTTTCTTGTTGATAGGGAGTGTTGAGATTCAACAAGAAGATCCTAGTGAAAATTAAGCACCTACACTAGGATGGAGCCTCACGCTATTTTTAGGTGGAAGTCTATTTTTTTTTTTTTCTGAATAAGAGTATTCTATTAACAGAGTGATAAAAATACAACGAGACCGCAGTCAAGAGCTACTGCCCTGTAGGCAGATATGTCATGAAAACCAGATGTGGAGACTGCCCTTTGATAGGGAAACCAGTCAGATAAACATAACAAAAACCCACGCAGGGGAGCTAGTTGTGAGTTTCCTGAGTGTACATAGGACCAAAATTATACAAAAAGGAGCTGAAAAACCGGAAAACCACTTGAACATAGACTAGCCCAATAGTATGGGCAGTAGGAACATAATAAAAACAAGCAGAATGCAGACTAATCATCAGGAGGCTCTTCTACAATTCGGCACCAACCAGAAGCCATCAAATCTCTGGCCAGAGCTTCCTCAGATTCAGAGGGACCGGGATCAGCTGGAGCCATGGCCACATTAGGGATGCTGCTGTCAGGGACCTCCGGCACCTGCAATGAAGCGCTGCCAGCCCCCCTCTGAAAATTCGAAGTCTGGGCAGGATCCATCTCCGGGCCAGCAGGAGGGGTGCTGGATTCCTCATGAAAAACCACCGTGAAGATCGCAGTGATTCTAGGGTGAACAAGGGAGCTGGATAAGGTAAAACACGCAGAGCCAGTTGTGGGAGGAGGCGAGGTAGCAGGAGGTCGAGGAGCAAGGGAGCTCCAGCCATGATGGGTATCAAGATAGCGCCCCCTTCCACTGCGTGTACGGGGATAATGGCCAGGCAAAATACACCTGGAAAGAGAGGCCGATACCGAAGAAGGGCTGGAGTGGTCTCTAGCAGGACGACCCCTTGTGCCTCCACGACGATTCTGAGGTCTGTGGCGCAAACGAGGCATAGCAGAAACCAGATATAACCAATCAGCTGCAGTTGCAGGGGAGTGAAAACTCAGAGCGAGAACAGTGACTGAAGACAAATGTCGACTGCTCACAGGAGGGAGCACGTCTTTCGACTTGGAACGCTGCTTCGAGAGAAGAATCCCCTTCGATCTTCTCAGGATGGCTGGAATAACGATTAGCATACCACGCAGAATGGGAGCCGAAGTGAAATCATAGAGGAGCGAGAGGCGAACGCAGTGGGGAAGAGACCTTGGCTCCATGGCTTTATCATGATTCCCCCTCTTAATCTGCATGCACGCGTGTTGGAAGTCCCCCATATTAACTGGTGCATTGAAGAGATCTGCGCATAAGCAAGTGAGAGCAGAGGCTAGTCCGGTGAGCCTGAGATGCGGTACAAAACCAAATGAAGCGGATCCTTTGGTATCTGCGAGAGTTAAATGCTCAAATCCATTACACATTAAACTGAGATCTTCGCTGACCGGGGTGGGCAGGTGTCGATCCACCTCGCCGCACCTATGTCCCATCGCATCAGCTGTCCGTTGGAGCACCCGCATTCGGGAGATTTGCATCCTTGTGGATGAGTGTTTTGCATTCCTGATTTTGATCATGATCCTGAATAATGTCAATTGCTCCAGTGATGAGAGTGTGCTTGTTATCCACCCCCACATTGGCCAGAAGGTCGGCCACCTTGTTGCCTTCGCGCATAACATGTTGGAAAATGAAAACACGATTGGTTTGGAGCCATTTCTCAATTGCATCCAATCTGGCTTCGAGTCTCCAGCTGTTGGCAATTTTGTGCGCATGTGTCCCATTGAGGAGCTGATTGGCCATACTAATGAGGATTCGAGAGTCACCTTCAACCACTAGAGGATGGTAGCCATGTCGCTGGGATAGGATTAGACCTTGCTAGAGACCCTCCAATTCAACGGAATTGTTGGTATCCCACCCGATGTTATTGTAGAAGAGTAAAAGAGGCAGACCCTTATGATATTTGAAAACACCCTCAAATCCAGCTTTGCCTGGATTGCCCTTCGAAGCTCCATCAAAGTTGAGCTTGAAACAGAACTGAGGAGGGGGGGTCCAAGAGAGCTCTCTGTTGTTATGGCTTTTCACAATGCTGCAACTGTGCATATTTTGAGACAGATGTATGCTCCAATTCTCCCAGATAGTTTTCTCATTGGCCTGCGTGGGATAATCCTGCGGTTGCCAGGTTTGAAGATTCAAGGTCTCTTGGAGATTTAGGCAGAGGGTGCCCCAAATAGTATCTAAAGGAGTGCTTTGATCTTTGAAAATACTTTTGTTCCTTTCTTTCCAAATATTCCAGAGGAGGAGACCGGGAATCAATCTCCAAAGTTGGTTGAGAAGTTCACTTTTGTAAGGGTTCTGGTGCCAATGTCGAATGGAGTCGATTATGTCATCAGACATTCTGCAATTCCTTTAACAACGAAAGCTGGCTTTCTCCCACAATTGGATGGCCAGAGGGTAGGAGTTCAGGAGGTGTTGGAGAGTTTCTTCCTGAGCGTTGCAATTGGGAAAAATGGAGGGCCCATGGAAATTTCTTTTCCGGAGATTGTCCCAAGTGAGGATCTTCCGGTGCCCCAAAAGCCAGAGGAAGAATGACACTTTGGGCCAGATGCCTGATGACCAGATTCTGCTCCATATGGGATCCAGGGGCCTTGGATCATTGCTTATGATTTTGTACGCATCTTTGGTGGATAAAGACCCTTTTGGTGTGTATCCCCACCTGAGGATGTCCCTGCCATTGGAAATCCTTATGCGTCTGTTCTGGAGCTCACGCTCCATGACCTCCTTGGCCAGGTGGAAGTCTATTTTTAGATGCATAAGAAAATTCTATTTATAGATGATGAGAAAAATCTATTTATAGATGTATGTGTGAGTTATATTTATAGATCGCATGTCTATTTATAGATCCATGTCGACTATTATTATCCCTTAATAATAGTTGGACAATAAATAATAATCTATTATCAGTGAGCACTTGGAAATAGTTAATTGAAGTGGAAACTTAGTTAGCTATAGGAAATTCAAGTTCAAAGGTTGGTTGGTGGGACATGCAAGTGGACTTAGTTGTAACTGAGTGATTCGAAGTTGTAACAGAGTTGGATGTGTAGTTATGTGAGTTGTAAAGTAGTTTAACTCAGTTAAGTGAGTTAAACTCAGTTGTGCTAGTTTTAGCTGAATATCTACTAGTGAGAGATCAGTTAATTGATTTTAACTAATTCACAATCAGTGGTCTCACATGAAATTGAATATTTTCTACTGTTAACTACATGCATGTCAGATCCAGTGGAGACCCAGTTGAGATGTAGGTGAAAGGGACAGTTTAACTATCAGTTGTGACATTAGTGGGTGCACTCATGCAACCACACACACATTGGATGTGCCCATGAGTATTGTGTAGTCAAGGCAAGCAAGATTCCATTCATTCAAGGATTTATATCATTTGGGATTGCGCAAGGGAGGCAGGCTGTCTAGAGGTAGTAAATTGGAGCATGTATTTGCCAATTTTTGTATGAAAGTGTGAGACAATTGTATATTGTACTGAGAGCTCTTGGATTAGAGTTTTGTATGATATTGTTTCATGATCCATGATATATAAATAATATATGATAGTGGGGTTTTTATATTTATGCTTTCTCGATAAAAACATCTATGTTATGTGTGATTGATCTTTCTTCTTGATATTGCAATTGGCGATCGTGTTTTAAATTCCGCAAGATCGTTTTGTAGAATCGATTATGTATTTAATAGTGGCATATAATTGTTATATCAGGATAATCCAGGCAATACATAATTGTATTAAAATTTCTACAGCTTCGTCACCAGGTCCTCAACCCTGGGGCTGAACCGGACCTCCCCCCTGCCCCCTAGCTAGGGGGAGGAGCTCCTCGAACCCTCTGGTTCGGTTGGTGGCCTACCAACCGAGCTGTGGGCCACCCTAACTCTCCAACATCTACAAGATTAACAAAAAATATTTTAGTTTCATAATAATACACATATAAATCATAAATATTCAAAAAAATCAGAATAAAGCATAAAAATCATATCTTTCGGTCCCCAAGCATATCCAATAGGAAGACCCATATTCGGGTCTCCCCGATATTCCATCCCAGCATATGGATATGGGAGGAACATCTGAGGGTTGGCCTTGAAAAAATCCTTAGTGGTCGCGTTCCAATAACGCCCCACCGCACCTCCCCCACCGCGAGGTATCACTGGGGCCCATCTCCTCATATGAGGGTTTCAATGACCCCCTGCAGGCACAGCCACCACGGGCCACAGCAACACCACTCTCTCATACATAATGCTACAAAGGGTGCTAGCATATGTAAATAACTTAGATCCATCTCAGACCTTTGCTAGCTGGTCACCATCCCGTCATAGCAGTGACGGGAAAAGTTAAAGAAATTCTCAGCTCTCAGCTGACGGAAAACACCAATCTGCGACCCCGAATCCTTGTGCAGCGACGACGACCCCGAAAGTCTTATAATAATAGCTAGAGCATGCCGCTCGGCTAAGTATGTCATCTATGCTATCAGTATACACCCCTCCGTAAGAGGCGCCCCGCCACAATGGATATCCGCAAAGCGCCGAAGATCTACGCTCCTAGGAGGGAGTAGATAGGGGAGTGCCTCACCCTGAGGCAGTAGACCTGCCACGAAATAAATATCTATCTCTAGACGGATAGTCAAGTCATACCCTCGCATCACCATCACTCTGCATCGCCTGTTCCAGCAGTGGACCAGGTAGCGCAGTAATCGATCCTGCGACCACAGGAGGCCTTTCTCAAGGAACTTGAGAAGACCCCACTGAGCCAACTACTGACGAGCATTTTCATCTTGTGCCATAGCCATGTGAAGGTCAGGCCAATCTCTCTCCCTCCACAGCATCCCGTCACCAAACAGACACACATCAGTGACATCAAAACACCAAAAATTTGAAAAATTTCCCAAATGTTTTTTTCAAAAATCACCTTGGCTTTTCAGCGCGCCTGTTTCTCAAACAAGTGCGCTGACCACGTGTCTGTATCTCATACATATGCAGATTTCATGCACAAAAAACACTCACAAGCGTGAAATCTTCTCGCAAATCTTCATTTTCGCGCAGAGATTTCGCACTTGTGCCTTGATTGCCTACACAGTCAAGGCAAAAAATTACTAGGGTTTCATACAAACCCAGTTTGTACGGAAACTTGCCCAGTCACACTGAAAAAATTAAAATGCAGGACGTTCTGGGGCCTACCTGACTCTAGCAGCGCGAATCCCCGGTGCACAGGCTGACTGCAATGGCAAGAAAAGCTCAGCAAAAACTTTTGACCTCTCAAACTCTCAAACACTCAAATGTCACAAATGAGTTGAAATGAGCCATATTGGCCTATATTTCGCCCTTTTCAAATTATTTTAAGGACCATAACGAGAGCTTAGATAGCCCAACTACAGAACCAAAAGCAACACAGTGATCAACACCTCATAACACCCAAAGGAGACTCCACACATTTGTTGAGATTTTGTGTATTTGGGGTAGCATCAGTTGTGCCCTAGATCCAAAATTTTGTGGAGGGACTAGAGTACACTTGATCTACAAGACCCAAAAATGGATTTGATAAATTTCATGCGGTGTTCAAGTTATTCAGATAATTAATTATTTTTAATGGATTTCCTAAGTCTAACTTAGGAAAATAAAATAATTAATTAACACATGTGCTGAAATTGTCTTAAGTCACATGGATCAAGCAATATTTTAATCTCAGCCATTTTTGGATGATATAATCTCGTCCGTTGAAGGGTTCAACGAAAAATTATAAGAGAAAGGCTTGAGGGTCAGTTGAAGACACACAATGTTGGTAGAACTGAGGAATAGATCTGGAATTCTAGAGCAGGTTTGCTAAGAATTTTCGGAGGAATTTCCTGCTGTGAGGGGTAGTATTGGCCAAGGGAATGAGCTAATTCCAGGGCCAAGAGATAGTAAGAGGGAAGAGGAGCAGCAACAAGGACAACGCAAAAGGACTTCAAAGCCAAGTCTTCCAACAGGGGCATCACAGAGGCAACACAAAGGCAGCTGGGGCCACGCAGGGCTGACACTGACCTAGCAGAGGTAGCGCAGGGGCAACGTAGACCCTCCAGGGGTGACACAGGCCCTCCTAGGGCCATGCAGAGGCTGATGCAGGCCCTCAAGGGCAACACTAGGGCTTCAAAAGCAGGGTTGAGGGTTTTAGGGTCAGATCCGGGCTGAGTCATGTAAATCCCGTTTGAGGGTGTGGATTAGTAAGATATTTGGCACTAGATCTTCAGGTTAGCTGTAGATTTGATATCTTTTATTCTCTGTCAGGTTTTCTAAGCTTGGAACCTAGATTTGTTGTACTCGGAACTACTTAATAATAAACCCTCACATCTGCTGCACCAGTTTTCCTGCTTTGGGTTTTTTCCAGGGACTTATGTCCAAAAATCCATGTGTCACTTTTTTGCATGAGTGTATTATTCAGTAAATGATCTGCATGTGTAGGCTGTAGTTGTATTTATTTTAGATATTTTCATAATCTAAATTATGGAAATAACTTGTATTAATTAAATCAAGTAGGAGAAAATAAACCAATACAGTGCAGTAGAATTTTCACATGGTGTCAGAGTGATAGTAGATCAAGCTGAATCTCCAACAATCAGCTGAAGAAATATTTTTTCTGCAGGGTGGCAAAAGAAGCAGCAGATCCCAAAAGGGCATCTTGAGAGCAAGGGAAAACAGATCCAAGAGACAGTGTTGAATCTGCAAAAGGCCTCTAGGCTTATGCAGACCCTTCCCAGGGCAATGTAAGGACTACGTCACCCAGTCTGGGGTTACACAGTCCACTCTTGAGCAGAGCTGGGACTGCGTTGGGCCAGCCAGGAAGATGTTGTCCAGTCATTTCTCTTGTTTCCGAAGAATTTTTCCAAGATCTAGAAGCAGTGCTACAGATATTCAGCAGTACTGGTGGGGTCGAGATTCTGCAAGTGCAGAATTGGGCCTAGCTAAGGCAACAAAGGCGGGAGGAATACTGTTACTCAGCAGATCTGAGCCAATCAGATTTGAGATTCGATCAGGGGGATTGAAGAGTACTTTTCGTTTGAGTTTTTGGTGGAATATTTCCAGGAGGGAAGTCACTTTCAGTAGAATAAACTACTAAAGGGTTTCTAGTCACCAAGAAACCCAGATCCAGAGGGAGAAGTATTTTTTCTTTCATATCTGAGCAAAGATGGCTCAATATGGACTGAGGGATCAAGATAGATTTTACGGCATGTCCAACTATGTTATCTGGAAGGGCAGAATCCTCTCAGTTCTGGATGAGTATGGTCTCAAAGATCATGTAGAGAAGATGCTTTATGTACCAACCGATGTAGATCCACTCAATAAGTATGAAGAAAATCAAGCGCGAATGAAGTGTTTGATCATAGACGGAGTCAAGGACCACGTGATTCCTCATATTGTTGGTAAGAATATAGAAAATAAAATGTGGTCAGCTTTGGAGGTGATGTATTAAGGAGGTTTTGTGCAAAGAATAATGCTTCTTGAGAATAAAATGTAGATGTTCCAAATGATGAAGGGTGAAGAGATAGATCCATTCCTCTTCAGACTTTAAGCTATCCGAGACCAGTTGATTGGCATGGGTGCTAATCCATATGAAGGGCTCCTAGTGAGGACGACCCTAAATGTTGTCTCTAAAGAATGGGAAATGTTTTTCCAGAGAATTTTGGGAAGGGAAATGTTACCATCACGGGCATATTTGTGGACTATTCTATGCCAAGAGGAGATCAAGAGGATCACCAAGAAGCAGTCTATCAGTGGAGGAAGCGGATTAGCCAGAGTGAAGAAATAAGAGGGGGAGGATGCAACCCTTGCATGAAGGGAAAAGAAGCAAGGGAAGAAGAATAAGGACCTCTCCAAGGTCTGGTTCTTTAACTGTGGTGATCTTGGTCATTTCTCCAACAGTTGTCCTAAGAAGAAGGACAAAGGAGCTTCTGATTCCAAGGCTACAACAGCAAATGACGATGGCTCTGATGATGATGCATCCATGAGTGCTCATGCACCTTGAGAGAAGAGGTGGGGTGACATGGATATATATATATATATATATATATATATATATATATATACTATCCATATTTTTTGGAGGGATCCTTGAGTCGGCCCTACTATTGGATCACATACGAGCTATTGGAGCCTTAAGATGGTAGCGGGATGAGTCGGGAGATGGTTGTAGATGACAACATTGAAGAGAAAGAAGGAGCTGAAGAGTTGAAGAGTGAGTAGGGTTATGCAGAGGCAGCAACAACGTGGAGACAACAACGCAAAGAGGTTGATGGGACTTCAGCAGCGTAGAGAAGTTGGGCTCACGCAGTAGAGTTTTGCAGCATGATAGTGTCTCTAGGGGGACAACATGATTAATCATCCACAGAGCTTCAGTGGTGGAGGAAAAATTGACTTTTCTGTCAAACAATTGGGTAGATTTATTCAATTTCTTACTTATCAGCAACTGAGTTGTAGTGCATCAGTTAGCAGTGGAAGTGCTATGGGCAGCATGATGCAGCAATTTGAGAGGGAGCTGCAGTACAGATGTGGCAGTGTTAGTGACAGTGGAATGGGTAGCATTACAAAGAGAAATAATGTAGTAGATGGAGGGCAACATGCCAAGCATCAACAGCACAGATCCAGTACTCAAGATCTTGTAATGCATGGTGTGATGTATTTCTAGAGCACACTCATGATGCTAAGAGGGAGTGTTGAGATTTTGTGTATTTGGGGTAGCATCAGTTGTGCTCTAGCTCACAAATTTTTTGGAGGGACTAGAGTACACTTGATCTACAAGAATCAGAAATGGATTTGAGAAATTTCAGGTGGTGTTCAAGTTATTCAAATAATTAATTATTTTTAATGGATTTCCTAAGTCTAACTTAGGAAAATAAAATAATTAATTAACACATGTGTTGAAATTGTCTTAAGTCACATGGATCACGTAGTATTTTAATCTCAGTCGTTGATGGATGATTTAATCTCAGTTGTTGAAGGGTTCAACGAAAAATTATAAGAGAAAGGCTTGAGGGTCATTTGAAGACACCCAATTTTGGTAGACTAAGGAATAGATATGGAATTTTAGGGCAGGTTTGCTAAGAATTTTCGGAGGAATTTCCTGCAGTGAGCGGTAGTATTGACCAAGGGAATGATCTAATTCCAGGACCAAGAGATAGAAAGAGGCAAGAGGAGCAGCAAAAAGGACAGCGCAAAGGGGCTTTAGAGCCGCGCAGTCCAATAGGGGCAGTGCAGAGGCAGCTAGGGCCACGCAGGGCTTACGCTGGCCTAGCAGAGGCAACAAAGGGGCAGCATAGACCCTCCAGGGGTGACGCGGGCCCTCCTAGGTCCACGCAGAGGCTGACGCAGGTCCTCTAGGGAAATATTAGTAGTTCAGAAGCAACGTTGAGGGTTTCTAGGGCCGGATCCGGGCTGAGTCCTGTAAATCCCGTTTGAGGGTGTGGATCAGTCGGATATTTGGCACTAAATCTTCGGGTTAGCTGCAAATTTGATATCTTTTATTCTCTGCCAGGTTTTCCAATCTTGGAACCCAGATTTGTTGTACTCATAACTACTTAATAATAAACCCTCATATCTGTTGCAGCAGTTTTCCCACTTTGGGTTTTTTTCGGGGACTTATGTCCAAAAATCCATGTGTCACTTTGTTGCATGAGTGTGTTATTCAGTAAATGATCTGCATGTGTAGATTGTAGTTGTGTTTATTTTTGATATTTTCTGAATCTAAATTCTGGAAATAACTTGTATTAATTAAATCAAGTAGGAGAAAATAAACCAATACACTGCAGTAGAATTTTCACAACATTCACGTCTCCGAAAAAATAATTTTTCCAGTTCCGACAGGTATGCCCTCTCTTAACATCTTTTCATTCAGCACATGTTGTCAATATATTTGGATGAGAAAGTTTCTTTCACTTGGGGTATTTTTTTTCAAGTATTATATAGTACGACAAACCACCTATTGCCCCATGCACTGAAGGTTCCAGAGCAGGTATCATTATACCCCTAGCATGATAGAGTCCCAGAGAAACTCTGCATATCCTGACATCATTTCTCCATAAGAAATCAACCATAGGTTCCAAACTCCCAACCATGTTTATCATCTCCCCACCTTGCACACGATAAACATCCTCGCTGGTTGGTAGAGCCTCCCCCTCTATGGCGTCCATCACTCAAAGTAGACCATGCATAAAAAATATGATGCCATGGCCATATCACCTCAGTTTGAGAAGCACTTCATGATCATTCATCCACCATGCATCAAGTCAAGTTTTACCATATCAAAATAAAACCCCTTTCTCGGACAACCATTTTCGGAAGCAGATCGAATACACACCACCGTGTCTCACATTTGGCCTACCATCCCCCCATTAGCATAGCCTATCTGCGATATTTTACATCCGCTTCATTATCCCCACACCGAGACCAACAAATGGGGCCCCCACCCTCAGCAAAAACACCTTCCTCACATCATCAGTGAGTGATCATTTTTCATGTTTTTGGGGCGCCCGTCTCTATGTTTTGTACAATCCAAACCCATATTTTTTATTCTTTTTGAAAGTGTACAAAGATTCCGTAGGATAACATCCCCCACCCATCCATCCATTTTTCTCCCATGGTAGCAGTCCCTAATCACCCTTGGTTAGAGCATCACACCTTTCATGCAAAGCCACCACGACATTCATAACCAACATATACCCACCCTGGATGTCCTACCGACTCTAGGGCTTTCGTCATCAGAAATAGTTATGACTGCTGCCAAACTGATTTTTTCATGCTTTGACCTTGGGCCACTAAACTCCCATCATCAATTCTCAGTCATCCCTCGCCATCATGCCTATGTTAAAACTATAATATCCAAGACCCTAGTCCCTTGCATCAGTTGCTCTCTCATTCAGTTGAGGCTTCCTTTTTGTTGACTTCAACAACCATTCTCCAAAAAGGAAGAAATACATTGGATGGATCCTCATCTTAATAGGGGCATCCTTAAATGGCACTGTGGGAATCATCATTGCCCGTAGATGTCATCGATCCTCCTGAGATTCGACTACAACACAATATTTCATGTCAATATGGTAGCATACTTCACAACCATTTCACTTTGTCCAAATTCATCAAAGACTCGTTCCATTATAAACATCTCTTTCAGCAATGCTTACACAGGAAGGTCCCAGTCATACACCCATGCGTACAAGGATCATTTATATGCCATACCAATATTACGCATGTGGGCGCCACATTCAACCTATTGTCAAAGAAAAAATTCCCCTGAGGGCGTCAACAATCGTCGTCATCAACCGAATCAACAGATCACTATCATATCAGTGACACAACCAGAACCTTTATCTATTATATAGGATTTTTAACCAGCCAAAGCATCACGAGCATGGGACATGCTCGCCTCATAGAAAAATTGTATTTATTGTACCATACTATTTCTTGCAGGTTTCCGACAGAACATGGTCCCTCTTTTACCCATTGTAAGGGGTCTCCAACATTGGGTTGTACGCAGGTCTCTCTCTCTCTCGCTCAACATAGGTTACACAGAAAAGAAACTATAATCTATTTCGGCTATACAGTTCTTCCTAGACTTCACACATTAGGGGGAAACTGTTATCACTAGAAAATCGGACAAGAAAAAATACATTATAAAATTTCAGGCAGAAGGATTTACAGGGATGAGAAACATTAGAGAATCTAGAAAATTTAAAAATATCTAAGGTTAAGAGGAAAAATATCAAATTTTTCACCAAAGACACATGCAAAATGCACTCTGCGCGCATTTTTCTTCGATAGGCACGCTGGTCTACGCGACTTTCCCTCAATAAGCCGCATGGTCCTGAGCATGGCGGAAGTCACCATACAAGACCACTTGACACACTTCAGGAGAATATTCTCCACTTGAGGCCACCCAAGGACAGCCGCCTAAAGCCATCTTGAGACCTCAAGTGAGCACAAAAAGGAAACAACCCCCACTCTTGGGTCACTATCCACAAGTGTACCAAGAGGAGGAAGAATGATTTTCATTTTCCTATAAATTTCCACCATGAGAAGAACAAAATGAGAACACATTGTTATGCTGGCCAAATTTCCCATGAGAACACTAGTAGTGTGTGATACAAAGTAGAAATAGAGTTAGAGGATTAGTTTTTGGCCACCCAACAACTCAAATCCCTTAGGAGAACAGAGAGGCCTTGCAGAACCATCTCAAGGGTAAATCCCTCCTTGCATAGGGTATTAGAGCTCCATAGCTCTAAGGATCCTTTGCAAGTGGGTAACGTTCTACCTTTTATTTACTAATAGCGGCTAATAAGAGGGGATTAGTTCTCCATTCAAATTATTGGCTCATTTGACTGATTTGAGCTTGTGTTTATGTTTTATTGTAGTTTTGTTTCTTCTTATTATTTGTAGCATACTATGTTCCATAAACTAGTTTGTTTTACATGTTAGTATGTTTCCACTAAACAACTAAAAATTATTTCTTCCTGTGACCATTGCTTGTAGGTTGCAACCATTCCTACCAAGCACCAGTTTTTGAGTACACTCGTGCACTAAACACACCATAACAGTGAGATTTCTAGAAATTTAATTGAGTTTCTTGACAATTTATATGGGGATGAAGAGTGTCTAGATGATGAGATCATAGAAGCCCTTCATGATTTTTCCTCCCAACAAGAATCAGTAGCTTCCTCCTTGGATGAAACATACCGGTATCCAAAAAGAGAAATTCCTATTCCCGATCCTCACAATGAAAATCATCAAGCCAATGTTAACTGTTATAAAATTAATTTTTCTCCTATGTATGAAGATGAGATAGATCAGCTCCTGAACAGTCATGTTATAGCCTAGGATAATGCAGGTTTGCAGTGTTCACATAGTCAAGAATGTGTTAGTGAAACTTCTTCCATTATTGAAAATGAAAATCTGAGTTTAAATGATGATAGTCATGAGACTGATGAAACTATACAGGAATTTTTTGTGAGTAAGCCAATTTGTGATGATGATTTCCTGCAAAGAGATCAATTAACAGAGACTACTTTCTTTCATGAAGAGGATAAGTTTGTCATGTTTAACAATCTTGAAGAATGTTTTTTGTTCAAGGATGATTTAGACTATGAATTTGAGGAGTATGAGCCTAAGATAGACAATGTGCAAGAGATAGAAACAAAGTTTCCCATGATTGAGGAATTTACAGCCAACATTCAAATAGAAGAAGGTCATACTTCCCTATGCATTCCTATGGATCAACAACCAAGTGTTATTTCAGATTAGAATGAAGGGTGTGCTTGTTTTTTTGCTGGATATCAAGACAAGGTAACATTTCAAATTATTGAAGATCCTTACAATTATTTTTTGCAGTCAATAGGGATGATAGCTTTTCCTTAATTTATGGATCATGAGGAAATTTTCAGTAGACACTCATATTGGAAATATGATTCCTATGTCTTAATATGTTGTCCTTGATGGCAACTCTCTGATAAAATATGGAGTATATGTCTTCAGTAGAAGCTCAGGAGTCCATCAGAAGAAATGTGTAATGTCCAGAAGAAGATTTGGTAATATTCATATTGAATATTCTCTACACGGGTTTGTTCAGGCCAAGTCGCGTATACACGCGGATAAGAACGATCCAAGTCGTGTATGCCTTTCTCCCTCCAAAAAGATAATACCAGGGGGCATTACCATGGTATTAGCCCAAAAGATTGAGCGCCATGTCGTCTATTTGATTTCATCCAAGAATATCATCGGAAACTGTGTGGTTTTGACTCATGGTATTGGTAAAGGCTAAATCTATATAAGGAGAAGAAGATCATAGTGCAAAGGTGTGCAAGTGTAAGGTTTATCACTAAATAATTCTCTCTGAAGTATATATGCATAGGATGAACTCTGTTTTATTGAAAAATCTGAATCTATGATGCACCCTTGGATAGATTGATGGATCAACACCTCTAGACCTGAAATGACTATGTTCTTGCATGATCCATTGAAGAGATAATTAGTTCTGAGACCTGGCGCATGTTTGCTGAAGTGGGGTGAATAAATCTGGGTAAGTTCTATAGATATGAAACATTCTGCAGAATTAATATTTATAGATCTATATGCTAGTTTGTCTCAGGAAAAGTGCATATATACGCGACTTTATTTCAGAAAAGGCACGTATGGAAGTTAGGGTTTCTGAAGCTTATTGCAGAGGTTTTTTTTTGTTATTGTTGCTATTTTTTTGCTATCTGTCAATGAATTCTTCATGTAGATATGGGTTGCTTGATTGTTGTATATGTTGTTAAGTTGATTATGTACAAATATGTTCAACGAGTGAGTAAATATGTGTTATGATGACTGACTGATCAAGGGTTCTGCAATTCTGAAAAGATATTTGACTGAAAGCCTCATATCTAAATCTAAGACTGATCATATTCTGAAAAATAGTATTCACAGATCTATACGTAGATTGGTGTTAAGGAAAGCACGTATACATGCAGGTTCAGTGAAGTAAAGTAGCATATTCTTTTTGAGATAATGAATTTTCAGGGTTTAATTTAATTCTGCATACTGATTTTGAAATCTGGTTATTATAGTGTTCTGATTACAGTGATCTCACTGTTCGGTTTGATGTATTGGGTGAAGTTTATTATTGCTTATCTTTATGAAGGGTTGTGTCGAAGCTGTGTGATCCAGTATGAAAATTGATGAAACGTGGTCTGCAGTGATTTTGAGGGTTGAAGCCTTTAGTGTGGAAGTAGAATCTTCTTTCCAATAGAAACTGGTGTTTTGATCAGGGGATTGAAGCTCCCTTCCAGTAGTGGCTGGTAAACAAGATCAAGGGGTTGTAGCTCCCTTCCAGTTGTAGCTGGAAAACGAGAAAAGGTTGCAGCCTTCTGCAGGTAGATGCCTGCGTACTGATATGAGTTTGCATCAGTATAATATTGTAAGCATTTTTCCATATAATAAATATTGAAGACAAAGACAACAGTAGCGGTGGTTTTTCTCCCGAATTAGGTTTCCACCTTAAATCTTGGTGTTCATGTGTGTTTCTCTTGTGTGATGATTTATTATGCTGCTACTATGCATATTTACTGCTTAAAAAATAGATGCATAACTGATAAATTGAGTTAAAGATTGTTTCTAAGAGTTTTTCTAATTATATCAGTATACACAAGTTTCTTTTGGTATATGCGCATGTATACGCGAGTTGGGTTCATTAAAGCTGCGTATGGAATTCAGTAAAGAAAAAATTAAAATTGTCATTAAGCTCTAAATACTGATTCACACCCCCCCCCCTCTCTTAGTATTTTTCCCAAAAATTGGTATCAGAGCTGGTCCTTCTGAAGAAGCTTAATCGCTAGAAGGAGTATCAGCGAAGATGAGAAATCAAGATGGGACAGCATCTATCAGGCCTCCTCTCTTCAACGGAAAAAACTTAATCTTCTGGAAGACAAGGAAAATATCCTATCTTCAGTCTCTTGGAGAAGATCTATGGGCTATAGTTGAAGGAGGTTATCAATATCCAACTTCAGTTCCTACAGATGCAACAACAAGAAAGAACTATGAAACCAATGCAGAGGCGGTCAATGCACTATTGGGAAGTTTGACTGAATCAGAATTTGTCAAAGTCATGCAGTTGAATACAACAAAGGAGATATGGGACAAAATCGTTCTAAGCTATGAAGGTGATGCCAAGGTAAAAAGTGCTAAACTCCAAACTCTCAGAATTCAATATGAAAAACTTAGAATTCATAATGAGGAAAGCATTGTGAGTTTCTTTTTACGTCTAGATGATGTTGTAAATCGTATGAGAAATTTGGGTGAAACCATATCTAACACTACTCTGGTAGAAAAGGTTTTAAGATCTCTAATTCCCAAATTTGAGTCAAAAGAGTCTGCTATTGAAGAGAAGCAGGATCTAAAAACTCTTACTATTTTTCAACTTCATGGGATTTTGATTTCTTGTGAAATGAGAAAAGGAGGTCCATTTGAAGTCAAAGAATTTGTTTTCAAAGCTGTTGCAAAAGGAAAGAAGGTAGAAGAACAAGAAGGATTAGGGTATGTTTCAAAAGAAGATGAGATAAATTTTGTAAAGAAGCTACAACTTGGCACTGGAAGGTTTAGAGGTAAGCTTCCTTTCAAATGTTTTTCTTGTGGAAGAGTTGGTCATTATGCTGCTAAATGTCCCCATAAAGATACTCATGAAAGGGGAAAGGAAGTGGCTAAAGGAAATAAGAAACGGTTTATCAATATAAAAATATATTATACTCATGAAGATAGTGATGGTCTATCAAATAGTGAAGAATGAGAATCTGATCAAGATATTAGACTATCCATGGCTTTTGAAAATGACTCTAGTGATACTTTTATGGATGCATTAGAAGAAAATGACTTTCTTGAAGAAATAAATCATCTCAAAATATGTTTGTAAGAAAACAAAATTGCCATAGATACTCTAAAAAATCAGCTTATGGAAGCACAATGAGAAATTAGAATGTGAAATAGTAAGTCTAAGAAAGGAAATTGAGAAAGTGAAAACTTTAAATCTTAGATTTGCTAAAGGATTTGAAACTGTAGATGAAATTATCAAGGTACAACACTCTCCTCTTATAAAGACAAGTCTTGGATATTTCAGAGAATCATCTCAGTCTTCAGCACCAAGTTATCTAAATGCAGCTAAATCCAGCCTGCAACATTCTATCTTTCAGCAAAAGAACAAAGAAACTACTCAGGTAAAGCATGACCACTTTAATACAAGGAAGAACAATAACAAAAATATCAATTAGCAGGTAAACATAAATAGAAGGTTTCATAATCGCAACAATTTCTTCTTTAATGGACAATGTTTCTCATGTCATAATTTTAGTCATAACGCTACTCAATGTGTTGCATACAAAACCATCATGACTAGAGAAGAAGGAAAGAAAGAAATGAGACTGAAATAAAGAAGAATACTTATAACAACTTTTCTCTTCAAAATGAAATTGAATGTGCTTATTGCAATAAATTTGGTCATGAAGAATCTGAATGTAGGAGCAAACTTCAGCCAAAAGAGCATATACCTTCAAATTCCAAGGTTTGGAGAAAGAAGGACTTACAGGTTGAAAGTTGTGGCATAGATTTATTTTCAGATGGGGAAGAGAACCAATGGTACATTGATAGTGGAAGCTCAAAGCACATGACAGGTGATAGAAATAAACTCCTTTCATACAATGCTCTAGAGAAAGAAAAGAATGTTACTTTTGGAAATGACTCTCCTGTTGTCATTAAAGGAAAATGTTATGTTTTTCTAAAAGAAAAGTTGAAAGCTAACAATGTTATGTCTGTGGATGGATTAAACAACAACCTGTTAAGTGTGAGTCAAATGTGTGATCAAGGAAATGAAGTTGTCTTTAGTTCAAAAGAATGTATAGTACGTGAACTTAACACGGGAAAAAAGGTAATAAAAGGATCTAGAACACCAAGAAATCTGTATGTATTGAAAGGTGGCCAAGAACAATGCTACTTGGGTAAATCTTCAGAAAATTGGTTATGGCACAGAAGGTTGGGACATTTGAGCTTCTCTCAAATAAGCAAATCTAGCAGACTCAAAGCGGTTCATAATCTTCCCAGCATCAATCTACCTGAAAGTACCATATGCAAATCATGCCAATTTGGTAAGAAAACTAGGGTGCAATTCAATGCTAAAGAAGGATCAGCAAGTAAACCTCTTGAACTTATACATACTGATCTATGTGGTCCTGTAAGGAAAAAGTCACCTCGTGGAAAACAATAATATATTTTATTTATTGATGACTTCTCTAGAATGTGTTGGATCGGTTTACTAAAACATAAAGATGAAGCATTTGAAAAATTTAAGATCTTCAATGCTTTGGTTGAAAATGAATTAGATATAAAAATAAAATGTCTTAGATTTGACCAAGGAGGATAATATATATCAGATGAATTCTTTGATTTCTGTGAACATCATGGCATAAAAAGACAGTTTTATGTAGCTGGAACCCCACAACAAAATGGCGTGGCGGAAAGGATGAATAGAATAGTTCAACAAATGGCTCGGGCTATGCTTGATGAATTTGGAACTCCCGATGCCTTTTGGGGAGAAGCAACGCATACTGTAGTAAATATTCTGAACAAGGCTCATGTTCGGGTGAATAGTGATAAAACTCCTTATGAACTTTGGTATGGAAATCTTCCCACCATAAAGCATTTTAGAGTTTTCGTAAGAAAGTGTTTTATCAAGAACAATGATGAAAAACTTGGTAAGTTTGAACCTAGAGAAGATGAAGGAATATTTCTTGGTTACCCTTCTAGAAGTAAAGCATATAAATGTTACAATAAAATACTTCGAAAGATAGTTGAATGTATTCATGTTGTAATTGATGAGTCTTTCTCAGCTCCTAAAAGGGAAACACCAACAACAAATGAAGATGATGATGATGTATATCTTCCTGCATCAAATAGTAACAATATAGAAGGTGAACTCAATGAAGCACCAAAATAACATCTATCTGAAAAGGCTCCATCCAAGTATGTTCAAAAGAATCATCGAGAATCTCAAATTTTGGGAGAAAAGGGATCAGGTGTCCAAACAAGAAGAACTCTTGTAGGATCTCCTAGCTATCTGGAATTTCTATCCACTATTGAACCACAGAATGTCAATCAAGCTAGCAAAGATGATTTTTGGATTCAAACCATGAATGAAAAACTTGATCAGATTGAAAAGAATCATACTTGGGAATTGGTTCCAAGACCTCATGATAAAAATGTGATTAGAACAAAATGGATATTCAAAAACACGTTAAATGAAAATGGAGATGTTATTAGAAACAAAGCTAGACTTGTTTATAAAGGGTATGCTCAATAAGAAGGTATAGACTTTGAAGAAACATTTTCTCCTGTAGCTAGACATGAAGCCATAAGAATGTTTCTTGCTTTTTCAAATTTTCAACAAATCAAAGTTTATCAAATGGATGTTAAATCTTCCTTTCTCAATGGGGATCTAGAAGAAGAAGTTTATATAGAACAACCAGAAGGATTAATTCTGGGAAATGATGAAAAACTTGTTTGCAAACTTAAAAAGGCTTTATATGGTCTCAAACAAGCTCCTCAGGAATGGTACTATCGTCTTGACAAATATTTTCGTCAACAAGGATTTACAAAGGGATTTGCTGATAGTAACTTATACACAAAACTAGAGAATGATAAACTGCTGATTGTAGTTGTATATGTTGATGACATCATTTTTGGAATTAATGAAGAGTCCATGAGTCAGAAATTTTCATCTGTTATGCAGCAAGAATTTGAAATGTCTTTACTTGGGGAACTAACATTCTTTCTTGGCTTACAAGTGCAACAAGCAAAAGATGACATATTTTTATCACAAGCAAAATATCTTAAGAAAAATATGAAGAAGTATGGGATGGAAGATTGCAAACCTGTGAGTACGCCAATGGTAACTAGATGTAACCTCAGTTCTCATGATGATTCTCCCACGGTAAATCAACCAGACTATAGATCCATGATTGGAAGTATGTTGTATCTAACTGGAACAAGACCATACATCATGCATGCAGTTGGGATTGTTGGACTATTCCAAGCTAATCCAAAATAGTCATATCTTCAGGCTGTAAAAAGAATATTAAAATATCTACAAGGGACTCAAGACTTTGGTCTATGGTATCCAAAGAATGTTGATCTCACTCTTCATGCCTACGCAGATGAAGATTGGGCTGGAAATGTTGATGATCTAAAAAGCACTAGTGGTGGTGCATTCTATATGGGGCCCCGATTAGTATCTTGGTTCAGCAAGAAACAAAGTTCTATTGCCTTATCTACATCAAAAGAAGAATATGTGGCTGCCACATCTTGTTGCACACAACTTCTTTGGATGATGCAGACTCTACAAGACATTCAAATAAAATTTTCACCTCCCATCTCCATTTTATGTGATAATACAAGTGTTATTAGTATCTCAAAGAATCCTATTATGCATTCCAAAACTAAGCACATTCCTATCAAGTATCACTTCCTACGTGAACAATTGCTTGAACAAAAGGTTAAATTGGAGTATGTTTCCTCCAAAGAACAAGTTGTTGATATATTTACTAAACCTCTTCCTAGGGAAGCATTCGAATATCTCAGACAGAAGCTGGGAGTTTTATCCGCCTCTCTGACCAAATCTGCTTAATTTCATAAGTTTAAATTTGATACGCTGGTTTCATAAAGACGAATCGCGTATATACGCGAGTTTCTGTGCATAAAACTGCGTATGGGTTTTGCTGACAAAAATTCTCTGGGTCAGCGCTCAAAATAGTTGTGGTGTTGTTGGGTAATATTTGTTGTTGTTCCAGTATTCATATTTCTATATCATTCTCTGATGAAGATTCTTTTATGAATTGGTTGTTGAAGGTGTTCAGGATGCATCAGCTTAGGGGGAGCACCTGCCTTACTGAAAAGGATGCATTGTTGGAATTCTGATTGGTTTCTGATATATGATCTCTCTCTTGAGATCTTTTGGTCCTGTTAATGACATATCATTTCTGTAATTTGATGAAAAGGGGATGTTGACACTCATGATGTAAATTGTTCTATTCAGTCATGTAAGGATTTGTTCTATTTTGTAAACCCACTTGGTTGGGTACTTGAGTCAAATATGTAATTCCACTTGGTTGGATCATTGATGTAAGTATGAGTCCTTGGTGATAGGAAAGGTCATACTTGGTTGAGTTATAGATTCATGTACTTCATTTAAAATATCTGAAGATTCAACATGCACTCAGGGGGAGCATGGTCAAAATAATGCCCTTTTCTCTTGATGTCAAAGGGGGAGAGGATTTTGGGATTTTGGGTGTTTGAAGTGGTTGAATAATGGCTATGTTTAATGTATCTATTTTTTGTGGTGATCAAACACCATCATGGTTTCCATCAAGTCAAAAGGGGGAGATTGTTGGAAATATGATTATTATGTATTAATATGTTGTCCTTGATGGAAACTCTCTAATAAAAGATGGATTATATGTCTTTAGTAGAAGCTCAGGAGTCCATCAGAAGAAATGTGTAATGTCCAGCAGAATATTTGGTAATATTCATATTGAAGATTCTATACGCGGGTTTGTTCAGGCCAAGTCGTGTATACATGCGAATAAGAACGATCCAAATCGCGTATGCCTTTTGCGCTCCAAAAAGATAATACCAGGGGGCATTACCATGGTATTAGCCCACAAGATTGAGTGCCATGTCATCTATTTGATTTCGTCCAAGAATACCATCGGAAGCTTTGTGGTTTTGACTCATGGTATTGGTAAAGGCTAAATCTATATAAGGAGAAGAAGATCACAATGCAAAGGTGTGAAAGTGTAAGGGCTATCACTCAAAACTTCTCTTTGAAGTATATCTGTATAGGATGAACTATGTTTTATTGAAAAATCTAAATATATGATGCACCCTTGGATAGATTGATAGATTAGGACCTTTAGACCTGAAATGACTATGTTCTTGCATGATCCATTAAAGAGATGATTAGATCTGGGACCTGGCGCATGTTTGGTGAAGTAGAGTGAAGAAATCTGGGTAATTTCTATAGATCTAAAACATTCTGCAAAATTAATATTTACAGATATATACGCTAGTTCGTCTCAGTAAAAGCACGTATATATATGGCTTTGTTTCAGAAAAGGCACGTATGGAAGTTAGGGTTTCTGAAGCTTATTGCAGAGGTTTTTTTTTGTTATTGCTGTTATTTTTTTGCTATCTTCCAATGAAGTCTTCATGTATATATAGGTTGCTTGATTGTTGTATATGTTGTTAAGTTGATTATGTACAAATCTGTTCAATGAGTGAGTAAATATGTGTTATGATGACTGACTGATCAAGGGTTCTGCAATTCTGAAAAGATATCTGACTGAAAGCCTCATATCTAAATCTGAGATTGATCATATTCTGAAAAATAGTATTCACAGATCTATATGAATATTGGTTTTAAGGAAAGCGCGTATACATGCAGGTTCAGTGAAGTAAAGTAGCATATGCTTTTTGAGATAATGAATTTTCAGGGTTTAATTTGATTCTGCATACTGATTCTGAAATCTGGTTATTATAGTGTTCTGATTACAGTGATCTCACTGTTCGGTTTGATGTATAGGGTGAAGTTTATTATTGCTGATCTTTATGAAGGGTTGTGTTGAAGCTGTGTGATCCAGTATGAAAATTGATGAAACATGGTTTGCAGTGATTCTGAGGGTTGAAGCCTTCAGTGTGGAAGTAGAAGCTTCCTGTCAATAGAAACTAGTGTTTTGATCAGGGGGTTGAAGCTCCCTTCCAGTAGTGGATGGTAAATGAGATCAGGGGGTTCTAGCTCCCTTCCAGTTGCAGCTGGAAAATGAGAGAAGGTTGTAGCCTTCTGTAGGTAGATGCCTGCGTACTTATATGAGTCTACATCAGTACAATATTGTAAGCAGTTTTCCATATAATAAATATTGAAGACAAAGGCAACAACAATGGTGGTTTTTCTCCTGAATTGGGTTTCCACCTTAAATCTTAGTGTTCATGTGTGTTTCTCTTGTGTGATGATTTATTTTGTTGTTACTATCCATATTTACTGCTTAAATAATAGATGCATAACTGATAAGCTTAGTTAAATATTGTTTTTAAAAGGTTTTCTAATTATATCAGTATACGCAAGTTTCTTTTGGTATATGTGCGTGTATACACAAGTTGGGTTCATTAAAGCCGCATATGGAATTTAGTAAAGAAAAATTTAAAATTGTCATTAAGTTGTAAATACTGATTCACCACCCCCCCCCCCCCCCTCTCAGTATTTTTCCCAATAACTCAGAGTTGTCTATCTTTTTTTTTCTGCCTTCTCGAGGAAAGTGAGAGAGAATTCAAGTAAGTAGCCATCTGTTGGATTGGTTACACTAGAATGATCACTTTTGTCATGTATTCATGCTTTGCTTTGGTCCTGCAACCTTGTTATGCTTCAGTCATGTATTTATGCCATGTTTCGGTCTTGTAGTCTTGTCATGATTCGGTCATATATTTATGCTATGATTTGGTCCTATAATAACTTAATGCATCAATCTTGTAATCACCCAATACTTAAATCTTGTAGATGGTCCAAATCACCCTAACTTCATTGTCTTGTGTTATATATATTTGAACTTCTTTTTCATGTCACAGTTGGGTCAAGTTCACTTGGGTATTTATATTTTTTTTTTTACTGTAAATGAGCTTGATATGAATAATAGGAAGAGATGATTTATAGAAGATGAATTTGGAGCCAATTTCGAAGAGCTTAAGGCTGACTTCGATGGATGGAGGGTTTCACACATACACACACACACATATTTCTTTGACACCATGAACCCAAGAAAGGTTTCTTACATAATAAATTTGACTTTGACTCAACAAAAGTACTAGAGCACACAATGGCTGCTTTGACCTATTGACCATTGACCTAAGCATGAAACCCATGCTTTAATAAGTCAATAAAAATAAATAATTATATTTTCATGAATCAAATACAATTATGAAGGCTGACACTAATTACACTCTTCAACACTCCCTCTAAACTAGGGAGGTATTCATAATTATATACACATAAAGGTAAGTGGAAGATATCAAAATGATATGAACTATGAAGAGTTCTAGCACACACAATGCTACAAATTAGATACCTGACTAGGGTACTCTAATCATGTGGGACTAAGGTGAGTCCAATCTTTCATCCACTCTATATATCATCAGACTTACTAGCTCTATCACCAACCCAGGGATCTAGGTGTGTATCCAAGGTCAGAGCACCATGACCAATGCCACCCTCCCTACTTCGGGATATAGACATCAACACATAGGTTGAACAAATTTCCTCCCAATAATCTTTCCATAATATTCTTCATCTCTCCTAATATACTAAATCAGATATATCCACCAATCCAAACATGCTTCAAACGTTCAATATTTTATGGAGATATATTATACAATCACAACCTTAATCAGTAATAAACCTTCAAATATATATACAAGTAAACATAAACCTTATAGGTCCTCAATCATTCTGATGTTACATATATCGTCATCATTTCATCCAAATACAACTTGTCAGAAGCTTTCTTCTTTCATTTCTTCAGCAGCACCAAATACAACTTCAATATTTCTCGAGTATTTTTCACGAACATCCATATGTTTTTCTTTTATTCATTATTGAATTTTCTTCAATATACTCATTATTAATTTCATAATATGCCCTCCCTCTTAACTAGGGAGATATGTCCTTTATTCTATCCATTATCCCTCTTAACTTAGGGAGATCAATAGCTTCATAACATCGGAGAAACTTAATCCTTTCAGGGCTTCATTCATGGCATCAAGGTTATCTTGATCATCATAGATTCCTACATCATATTGATCATCATCTTTAATTATGAACATCTTCAACATCTTGAAGATCATGTACCTGCAAAACCTTAATAGCAAGTAAAACCAAATATAAATATACAAAAGCATGAAGACAACTATATCACAGTGAAATCATTATAATAGAAGCATATAATAAAGGTTTCATCCTTAAACTTTAAATTCTTGCTAGGGTTTTGTCATAAACCCTAGACTCCATCTACAAGACACAAAGCCTACATATCAGCAATAAATAACAATCCTACTATACATCTAAGGTTTCAACAATATTATTTTAGAATTACATGTTAGACTCTACTAGGGTTTGTTACAAACTCTAGATTTCATCTTCAAAACTAAATCATATCAATAATAGAAAACAATATCATCATATCCTAGAATATCAATTTCTACTAGGGTTTTGTTACAAACCCTGTATTTCACAAACTAAAACATGAGAATCAACAATTAAGTTAGCATAATTTCATATACATATCTAGGATGCATTTCACATTAGTATATACTAGGTAAACCCAAGACACAAACATTAATACATCAAAGTTATAAATGCAACAACTTTATTTAGACTATGAATTCGATCATATGGATGAATATACACCTAGGCTTTCATTCCTATGACCTCATTTTAATACAAGGGTCTTGCTCTAATTCACTAAACCCTAAATATATAGGGTTTCAATATATAACCTATACATTAACAACAAACCCTAAAGGACTAGGGTTGTTACCATGACATTATCAAAACCCTAAAATTTAAAATAATAGGATTTCATCATATGTTATATACAAACCATAGGAATGATAGGGTTTCATTATTAATATCGACATACACTTAGAATTAAGAGGCTAGGGTTTTACAGTGAACCCTAAAGGTTATGGTTTCATGAAAATGAACAAATGACAAAATATAGTATAATGAGGGTAGATTCAATCTAATGATTAATCACCATAACAATAATATTAATGATTCAAATCCTAGACATGAGAGAGTTAGTAATATAGAGCAGATTCCAAAAATAATCATACCCTTTTTATATAAGGAATAATAATATAAACCATGTGATTATGAACATACCTTGAGTTGATTCTTTTATGAACCTTGTAGAGTTTATTGAAGGACCCCCTCTACAAAAAAACTTCTTAGTTTCCTTTTGAGAGTAGCTTCTTGATTTTTTTTATGTACTTGAAACATTAGTTTGACAACTAGTATCAAAATATAAAAGTACAAGAGTGGGATGATCATTAATTCCTAAATCTCTTTGAATACGAACACTAACTAGTTCTAAAGAGAAATTATTTAATTTTATCTTGCAAAGGATCTGCAAATATTAGATATCATGAGTTAGGTTTTCATAGAGAAGATGTGCAAATATAGTGAGGGTTTCTTATATGAAATGTCTATGATTTATAATCCTACATATTCACAATCTTCATTTCAATCCTAGAATTATATTAGTAACCAAATACTAAAACATTTCACACTAGACATTTTAACAAGTGAATATTACATACCTCAACCTTATATGCTTGAAAGTTTTGATGCTTTATTGAGCTTATTGTTCTACTTGCAAACTATAATCATAGTGTTAGATGAATAAATAAACAAAAACAAAAAATACTTACTTGACTTTTGATGAGATACTGAATATCTACAAGCTGGTGTAAGACAAAATAGTCTGTAGACTTCTTCCTTTCATGAGACATTGGATGTTAAGATTTCCTATTAAAGTCTTCCTTTCTTCAATGTATTGTACAACATATATTGGCTTCTTTGTAACTTATAGGTCCCGGGCTTGCTTATGTAGGTCTATTCAAATAGATTACACCTTATATTGCTTCCTTTTACTTTAAAAACGTATTCTTCTATTTGGTTATACATTTGTAGGACTTGATCCCTTTTCAAGCTTCACTAATTTGACTACTCACAACAGATCTTATTATTTCAAGAATTGAACTTCACCAAGTTAGCTTTTTATGTCACTAATGAAGTTCAGATACTATATACATATTTACAAATTCTCGTCCTTTTTTTTCTTTACAAACGTCTTGATTCCTTTAACTTAGGAGTGGTAGATGTTTTGTATCAGCTTCTAAACATTTTAGTATTTATTCTTTTAATTGTTGGATTCAAGGTCCACTTTCAAATAAGATTCGGTCAATTAATTTTACACTGAACCAGTGGAAATTTCAAATTTACAGAACTTGGTAACTTATGCATTTAAGATTGATACATAACCTTTATCTATTTGATTATGGATCCGACCTTGATTATTGTTCTTGGACCTTCAAGGAAATTTTTCTTTGATTATTTGGTCTACAAGTTCTGATCTTCGACCTAGTTGCAAGAGTATAGACTCATAAATATGCCCATAAATGTATCTCTTGTAATTTATTATTCCTTTTAATTAGCTCATCCTTCAAGACTAGTCTAGAAACCTTTGTCTTTTATACAAATGATATTTAGCTACCTTATTCATTGACTTTATCTCTGATACCATGTTGAAAAATCCATTATGGAAACAACTTAGAGTTTTACTTTAGTTTATTTATCTTATTATGACATTATCTTGTGATATTTAATTTATTAGTTCTTCTTCCAAAATATCTTGTTTGTATCATCAAGACTAATTCCAATCAATAGACAAAAGAAGACCGAATATGTAGGCACATAGCTTGGGAAAAACCCATTCAAACTCTTCCAATATTAGATTCAAATAATGTTGACATGACCAAGACCCTTATTACCTAGACCAAGGACACCTTCCATCCATCAATTCAACCTTGTTTAGAAATGACACGTCATGTTTCAGTTATGTAGTCATATCATGCTTCAGTTATGTATTCATACCATATTTTGATCATGTAATCATACCAACATTTGGTCCTATAGTCTTGTCAAGCTTTGGTCATGTATGTTGAGCCCCAAAGATGTCCTTCTTTTCCACCACATTTCACTTCATTTCCTTTGTCCCTCATCAATTACAGGCTTAAATGATCAATAGGATTGATTAGGATTACTTTAAGAATGTATATAATGACTAACTTGCTATGTTTTCATGCTTTTTTTGTTGTAGTAATTTTTTACTAGACTCGGCTACAGAACGCAGTCATTCTGTAGCCAGTCGCCTATTCCGCAGCTATCTTCATGTTTACGCAGGTTCCAGGTGTCAACTCAAGGAAAATTGCATATGTTCGTATTCCACATCACTCCCCCATAATTTCTTGCTCTCCACGAAGTCTGAGCTCGAGTCTACAGGTGGTTATGCACGTGGGAAACCAAAACTAGGAGATAGACTTCTAATAGGACAAGGACTGTACAGATGTTCTTAATCATAGTACGAGACCACCACCAGAGTTCTAGTTTGATTTTAGTTGGGAAATACATTTATTCATGTTTTATCTCAAAGACAGTTATGTAATTTTGTTATAAGTATGGCTCGGGAGACCGAGAGACAACTAGCGAGATTTTGTTTTGTTGTTAGATCTCAGAAGACCGTAATACTCTGTTTTTCGAAGAATTTATCCTTTAATGAAAGAAGCATCACTTTATTGCACGATCTGAGTCAATCTTGAGTAGATTTGCATGCTAATCCAGTGGTAGAGGGCCCCTGCTACCTGAGAAGCTTTTTTCATATGGTTTAGATAAGTAATTTAGCCTTGTTTCATTCCTAGTTTAATCAATTTTCTGAACTCTATGTTTTTACTTACTTGCAGTGGATACCACAGTCAGCCTTATCCTTACAAACTATTCCAAAATACCACTAATATTGGATGAGATACAACTATAGTATTTTAGGAGTTAATTGCATTTTTTTCCGAAACTTTATGTTTTATGCTCATTTGCATTGAAAGATACAGTCAGACTTGTTTTTACAAACTATTCCAAAATATCACTCATATTGAACGAGATAGGGCTATAGTATTTCACAGAATTAGTTGCATGTTAGTTCAGTTGAAATACTTCGGAGGTAGATGTCACTCTAGTTTAACTCTGTCACTATATTTCAAGTTTGATAATGGCACTCTAGTTCAACTCTGTTCACCGTGTTTCAAGTTATATTAGTGGCATTCTAGTTCAGTTGTAGTTCACTGTATTTCAAGTTAGGTTAATGGCATTTTAGTTTAGTTGTGGTCACTGTGTTTCAAGTTTGATCAATTGCATTCTAGTTCAGAGTTATCCATTGTTCTTTAAGTTGTATTAACTGTCAAAATTAGACTTCACGGCCTTCATTGTTTACAAACTACTCTTGTTCTGACTTTCTATTAATGCATCATTATATGGACAGGAATTAGTGATATCAGTTTAAGGCCTTGATTGTTCTGCAATCTTTTGCAATTTCACAAATAAGCCTTTTCCCAAAAACTATTCTAGAAAATCTCTAACTTTCGAATGAGGCTTAGTAGTGACAAGTTGAGCTGCAGAATGGATTAATATTAGCATTACAAGTTAATTCAGAGTAGAAATCTTATTGTGCTACAAATAATATTTTCCAATTGTGTTCCAATAAACCTCTAGCCATGGATGAGATTCTTTGTAATATTGTAAGATGATTGTTTACTTAGGAGAACCTCATTTGCACTAAACTTTTCCTTTTCTCAAGCTATTCCAACATATTTCTAATGAATGAATTGGATGAGTTCATGTTATGAGTTATTGAGTTCATGTTGTGATTTATTTCCTTGCTATGAGTCATTATCAAGCTTTGCATTTTCTGTTCTTTAGTGCCATACACAGTTTAGAATAGGTTTTACCCTGTTTTAGTGTAACCATCCACTTCTCTTTACCAACACTTAGTTCTTTTCCTTTTTAACACAAAACCATAAAACCAAAAACATCATAAAAACACTAAAAACAACGTAGTGAGAAACAGATACCTAGGCACATATAGTGCACCTCACTTCAACAATTTACTAGCCCTGGTTGACAATTTATAATGACATCAATTTAGGAACACTAAGTTGAGCAAACATTTTGGCGCTGTTTCTGGGGAAGTGTAACTAGGTAGCCTTGTTTCTTACCTCCAAAAAACAATTATATGCGTAGAGAAAGAGACTCAGGGGGTAGATTCATAAGAAGCAGAAGCTTGATTCCTAGAACACCACTTGTTTCACCAAGACCAAGGGCCAGCACACCTTCAACTCAAACCCACATTCCATCCTTTACTGATCCTAGACTCTCAGAGGATTTAATATCCGATATTCCATTAGAAAAACCTTCCACTTCATCCACTGAACTTGTCTTAGAAGAAGATTCAAGGACCCCTGCTAGAGATACAAACTTTTCCACTTCCACAGAAGAATCAACTATGGCGGAAGAAGGGGGAGGAGGAGTTTTTAATGGAGAACACACACTATTTGGAGGGGGTAGAGGTAGAGGTAGAGGAGAAGGAGGTAGGGGTGCAGAAGGAGAAGGAGGCAGACGAAGAGGTAGAAGAGAAATGGGAAACTCTTTTGGGTTTCCTATAGTAGATGAAGAAACCAATGAAACTATGAAAAACATTTCACCCTCTGTCCTTCCAAACTTTTATGGACTTAAAACTGAAGATCCTGAAACCTTCCTATTTGAATTTAAAGTCCTATGTAGAACCTATGACTACTTACAAGATGCTCAAAAACTTAAACTATTTCCTTCAACATTGAAAGGAGCAGCATTGAAGTGGTTTATGAGTTTGATCAACAGTTCTATTAGGACATGGGAAGACATGAAAGAAGATTTTCTAGAGAGGTATTTAGATTACTGTATGCCAGTCAACCATAAGGAGGAAGTGTTTAAAATGCTACAAAAAGAAGATGAAAATCTGGAAGATTTGTTGGAGAGATTTAACTACAACATCAAAAGAGAAAAAATGGAAAACCTAGACCAAGATACCTTGAAAGCTCTCTTGTTGAAGAAAATTAGGGATGAACGGTTAGATATCCTTAACATGATGGGAAAAGGGGATATATCTCAGCTTACATTACCTGAAATAGCTGAATTATGTATCAACCTTTCAAGAGGGAAATCTAAAACTGTAAAAGGACCAAGAGACCCCGCTCTTGCAAGGGAAAGTAAGTCTACTTCTGGGACAGTAAGTAGGGCATAAATAGGACATATGCTTGATGAATTCAAATCTGATATCTTGGGGAGTCTTAGTGAACAAATAGACACCCTTACGTTACAAAACAAGCAAAAATCTGAATCTGATGCCTTAGTAATCTTTTGTCCCAAATGTAGAAAGAAACATGCCTTGAGAGAGTGCCCTTTGGATGCCAAAGTTGTGGAGACTTGTGTAATTTGTTCAGAAAAACATGAGACCAAGAGTTTTCCTTCACTTCCTGGTCTTAAAGCTGTCTTTCAAGAAGAAAATCCTACAAGTTCCACAGAATCTCTCAATTTTGTCTCCAGGAGGCCTTGGCAAGGACCTCAAACACAAGGATTTCATGATCAGTTGTATAATCAACCCCCACCAAATTGGAATTCTTGGTAGCAACCTTGGCCCCAATTTCAAAATCAATCACAAACTTGGGTGCAAGGAGCACAAAATCCCTATGGAAGATACTCTCAGTATTACCAATATCCACCATCCTATCCACCATATCCACATTTCCCTCCTCAACAAAATTTTCAACAAAATCCTCAAAATCCACAACATCAAATCAACCACTTCCATTACCATTTCCTCAGAAAAAAAATCAGTTGCCTGCCCAACCCATACCAAACCCCAACAATAAAAATCCTCAAAACACATACATGATAGAAGGCCAACAGTTTCCAACTTATTTGATCACTCCTTTAGACCTTAGTGATGTTCAACTTAGGTCTGGAAGAATACTTGAAAAGAGGAAACCTTCTGTAATCATACAAGAGCAAGACAGTTCTGAGGAAGATTCTCTACGGGTAAATAAAATTCTTGAAGAGAACACGACTTTCCAAGACTCAAACATTGAAAAATAAAAACAAAAAGAACCAATAATTTCAACTCCTATATTAGAGCAGCCATCAACATCCACTTCTACACCTCCCTTTCCAGAAAGATTACAAATTGATAGGGGTGTAGAAAAACAAATTATGGTGCCTAATTATGATTTCCTAGATGAGCTGAGAAATGTTTGTATTAAGATACCATTATTACAAGCTATCAAGAAAATTCCAATCTTAGCAAAAACAATAAAGGAGTTGAGCATGAAGAAAACAAGAAAAAGAATAAGAGAGATAAAGAAAACTCAACTGGCAGGAAAAATAGCAGATATCATGATGGGTAAGATTGTTATTCCGAAGTATCTAGACCCATGAAATCTAGTTGTTAAAATTCACATCAATGGAATTGAGATCCAAAACACACTTATTGATTTAGGAGCAGCAATCAATATCATGAGTAGACAAATCATGGATAAATTGAAACTTCCTAATCTTCTTTTTACACCCACATTATTAAAATTAGCAGACAGATCTGTGATCAAACCTGATGGGGTAATAGAAGACATTCCAGTGTCCCTAGATTCTTGGGAATATCCTGTGGATTTTATGATCCTAACTCCTAAAAATAATCTAGGAGGGCATCCTGCTATATTAGGAAGACCTTGGTTAGCTACAGCTGATGCTTTCATTAGTTGTAGATCCAGTGATATGTACATCTCTGATGGTAGTTCAACCAATAAATTTACCATGTATCCTCTAGCAAAGACAATTACAGAATTAGATTATACTCAATGGATAGATGCTGAAGAAGACTTACAACCTCTCTTCACAATTTCAGAAATTAGTGAAGATAGCCAGATTTTGAATACCTTAGAAAACTTTGAATCCTCTTCGGAATATAAGCATGAACAATTTCAAGAAGAATCCAACATTGAGTTTTTATCATCAAGGCAGATGTCTCTTTATTCCATGGATAAATTTGGCAGATCTATAATTGAGATATTTCCAGGCAAAACCTTAAACATAAACAAGAACTTAGAGAAATCTCAACAAGAAGAGCTAGTCAAGATTTTACAGAGACATTCTTCTGCATATGCATGGGAGTACACTGATATGAAAGGGATAAGCCCCAAGACTTGCACTCATCACATCTACATAGAGGAAAATTATAAACCAATCAGACAACCTCAGAGAAGGATGAATCCAAATCTTAGGGAGATTGTTAAGGAAGAATTGCAGAAATTGTTAAATGTTAACTTTATCTATCCCATTTCAGATAGTCAGTGGGTTTCTCCTTTGGTAATTGTGCCAAAGAAAAATGGTAAATGGAGGGTATGTATTGACTACCGGGAATTAAACAAAGCTACTCTTAAAGATCATTTTCTCCTACCTTTCATAGATCAGGTGTTAGATACATTAGCTGGCAAAAAGTACTTCTCATTTTTAGATGGGTTTAGTGGTTATTACCAAATTCAAGTAGCACTTGAAGATCAAGACAAAACCACATTTACCTGTCCTTGGGGTACCTATGCTTACCGAGTATTTCCATTTGGACTATGCAATGCACTTGCAACATTTCAAAGGGTAGTACTAGAAATATTTTCAGATCTAATACATGATTGTGTAGAGGTATACATGGATGATTTCACAGTTTATGGAAACACATTTGAAGAAGCCTTACCAAACTTGGAAAAAGTTTTAAAGAGATGTAAAGAAGCAAATCTTTCACTAAGTCATGAGAAGTGTTTTATGATGTTTACTGAAGGAATTGTTTTGGGGCATCACATTTCAGGGGATGGGATTAGAGTTGATGAGTCAAAAGTTGAAGTCATCTCTAACTTATCTGTTCCAAGTTGTCAAAAAGATGTTAGGAGTTTTCTATGATTTACAGGATATTATTGAAGGTTTATAGAAAACTTCACCAAGATAGCATCTCCACTTTTCAAATTACTTACCAAGGACTGTGAATTCAAGTGGAATCATGATTTCCAGTTAGCCTTTGAGACCCTGAAAACAAAAATCTCTGAAGCACCTATTTTAAGGGGACCTAACTGGAAGTTACATTTTCATATTTCAACAGATGCCTCAGATACAGCTTTAGGAGCAGTATTGGGACAAAAAGACCTGATTCCTTATGCCATCTACTATACAAGTAAAAATTTGACTCCTTCAGAGTTAAATTATACTGTAACTGAAAAAGATTTTTTAGCTATTGTTCATGCCATAAACAAATTCAGACACTATATAACAGGCTATGAAACTTTTGTTCACACAGATCACTCTGCAATTAGATATCTAATGATCAAATCAATTACTAATGGCAGAGTCATAAGATGGTTATTGATTTTACAAGAATTCAACATTACCATTCTAGATAGGTCTGGAAAACAAAACACAGTAGCTGATTTCCTATCTAGACTCCAAAACATCAAAGAAAATACTCCAGTTGAAGATCAATTCCCTGATGAACATCTTTTTGAAATTTCTACTCAAACTCCTTGGTTTGCTGACATTGCTAATTATTTAGTTTCAGGGAAATTTCCTTCAATAATGAATGCAAGAGACAAAAGAAATATAAAAAATATTCATGGGTTGCTAATGAGTTATACAAAACAGGTCCAGATTTTATCATTAGGAGATGTGTTCGGGAAGATGAGATTCCTGAGATCCTCAAGGCATGTCATGATGAACCTTGTGGCGGACACTTTGCTGATAAAAGAACAACTTATAAGATCCTTCATTTAGGATATTATTGGCCATCCCTTTTTAAAGATGCTAAAGAGTATGTCAAAAGGTGTGACAGTTTCCAAAGGGTAGGGAAACCTTCTCCTTCAGGTGAAATGCCATTGCAGCCTCAGGTACATATTGAACCTTTTGAAAAATGGGCTTTAGATTTTGTAGGACCTATTAGTCCTCCATCAATACAAAAGAAATATATGTTAGTTTGCACTGATTATGTTACCAAATGGGTAGAGGCCAAGCCATTACTTTCTGCTACTGAAGCATCTGTATTTAATTTTCTTTTTGAGGATATTTTTACTCATTTTGGTGTCCAAAGGGAAATTTTTACAGATCAAGGAGCTCAATTTACATCAAATCTAGTGGAAAAAATGATGGAGAGGTACAAAATTAGACACAAAAAATCTACTCCCTATCATCCACAAGCAAATGGTCAAGTGGAATCTACTAATAAGGTCATTGAAGGGATCCTAACAAAGACTGTTCATTTACATAGAAGATATTGGGTAGACAAGCTTCCTGAAGCTTTGTGGGCCTATAGAACTACATGGAGAAGCACAACAGATCATACTCCCTATGAACTTGTTTATGGAAAACAAGTTTTGTTTCCCATTGTTGGGGCCCTTGTTTTTGGAAACTTGTTTGGAATATTTTGCATTTTGAATAAAGGATGGCTTTTTGGGTTGCGGCAAGATGACACATGGAAATTGCGACCAAGTCGCAACTACCGTAAGCCGCGGAGCTATCAAGGTGGCGCAGAAGCAAGAGATAGCTGAAGAAAGCAGATGCATGAGGATAGATGGCAGAAGACAGAAAGTGGAACACACAGATAACAGGAGAGAAGCTGGAAGCAGCCGAAGAAGAACAAAAAGGGGAACTAACAGTTGCGGAAGTGGGTGAATAAATAGCAGTCACCCGACCGAAAGAAGGATGTGCTACAGGAGACAGAACGTAGAGCGACGGAAGGAGATCGGCCAGGATATCTATGTAGTTCCTAGGGTTCTCTCATTTACCTTTCTGTTATGTAAGGCATTTGTATCAGACTGTAAGCTCTCCTTGCGGAAGCTATGTAACGATGGTTGTGGATGAAGATATCAATACAATTGCAGGTTACTGTCCTACTGTGTAATTCTTATGCATGCATGATGGTCGTGATGGTTTAAAATTTTATTTGCTTAATACCTGTTTATGCTCTGAATGTTCTTGCGGATATATCTATGTTTATGCAATCTGTTTAATGGTAATCATTAGTTGCGGATTTGTTCCTTGCTATCTATCTGTTCCCCTCCTGCATGTGGTTTTGGCACGCCTCGGGTGAGACTCTCTGCTCTCCGGAGTAGGGTGATAATGCCGGCGTGGTTCTAGACTACAGCGGAGTCCTTTGTTGGCCACAACTCTTGAACCTGGGTCTTGCCTGCGAGACCTGATTCCTCACCAACACCCATAGAGTTTCAGATTCAAACTTTTAAAATGGCAGTTCAGCTAGGACTTGATCTAACAGAGGCACAAAATCACAGATTGGAACAGATTAATGAATTGGATGAGATCAGACAAGATGCAGTTCAGAAAACAAGTATAGTACAGCAGCAAAGGACTAGATGGTATGATAAGTATATCAAGGAAAAGAAGTTCAAATAAAGTGACTGGGCTCTCTTGTTTGATTCAAAGTTCAAGGATTTCCAAGGTAAATTCCAAACACATTGGCTTGGGCCTTATGAAATTATAAGAATTTTTGACAATGGAGCCATAAAAATCAGGACAATAGATGAAGATAAGGTCACTTTTCTTGTAAATGGTCATAGATTGAAGCTATATCACAAGCCACTTTCAAGAGAAGAATTTGTCAAGAGATTTTAGGAAAACAGTGATGTGAAGTTAATGAAGAAGAATTTTTCTTCTTCATCAACTTAGTTGAATTTTCTGAATTCAAAAGCATAAAAAAATAAATAAATAAATAAATAAAATAAATAAAGTATAAACATGAAAACTAATCACTGATTAGCATGTTTATACAGAAAAGATAGAGTGAAAATCAGAATCTTTCTGACACTTTAGCTTTTCAAATTTGTTCTTTTTCTGCAAGCAGCTATTACAAAATCATAAGTGCAAACCCATATTTCACTTATGATTCATTTCATTCCATTCATCCATACTTCATTTCATTCCATTAATCCATACTCCACTGAAGATCAATGATTTTCAAAGGAGGACAAGGCATATCAAAACCACAAAAAAATCAAAGGAAAGGCAAAGGTAAAAGTTATGAAATTATTATGGTGACAGATCATGAAAGTTTTAGCATAGTTAAGTCATGTATGATTCAAAACGTTATTTTAATTAGTCGTGTTGATCATGCTTATCAAACCTATCATAAAAAATTTGGACAAAATCCCTTTTACTCCGCCATTCCAAATCATCATTTAAAACTTAAACAGTTAAGTACTGAAGTGACCTAATCAGTCACGTCACTAGCCCGAAGCATTTAATGATGATTTTAAAATTTACACGAGAAATTTTCCGCGGTCTTTTCTTCCATGATAGCTCTCAACTCGTTAATCCGTGTGAATTATCCTCACCGCATTATACTCATTTCATAACCACTCCATATCATTTCTTTCTGTAGCCAGTTCTTAGCCATTCCGATCTGTAAAACAGAGGAAACATCTTTGGAGTAAAAACATCTCTTTAACAGCCATTTTCACCATGAGAAGAGGGGCAGTAATTTGAAGGTTGAGAAAGGAAGCTATGGGTCTCATAGTGAGATCCGAACCAGTTGGAACGAAGTACTTGGAGGGCTATCCACAAATCAGAGAAATGCTACAGCAGGCTTAGTGGTTACATTTTTTTGAAAAATTTAATGGTTTTCATAAAGAAGTAACCAAAACATTTGCAAGGTCTTTCAATGGAGCAGAGGTCGAAATAGGAGATATTAAATTCACTATTACAGAGGCTTTCATTGCAGAAGCAACGGAATTACCCAGACAAGGAGAACGCTGGTTCAAAAATAGGGAATTTCATAATGAGGCATGGAGACAAATACTCAAAACACCAAGTATGGTTGTTTCCATTTTTAAGAAAGGTATTCCTAGCTCGGCACTGAAGAATAAATGGAGGAATATGTTGCTCATTTTGCAAAAATTTATCACTTGTGAAGGAAGATTCAGTACCCTCTATGTTTATCATATTCGGTTAATGATGCATTTCTTAGATGAAGAAATCAATTTGCCCTTTTTCCTACTTCATAGTCTGAAAAGAATGGCCTCTAATGTTCAAAAGAGGGTTCAATTTATAGAAACCAATTTGTATCACCATGGTTTAGTCAAAATCCTAATTGAACATCATTTGAGAAAAATGGGAGATAACTGGGATGAATTTCTAGTAAGGAACCACTTTGAAGAACCCAAGGAATCTCCACCTGAAAGAAAACCTACAAGAAGAAGCAGGAGAAGGAAAATTTCTGAAGTTGTTGAAACTAAAACTGGTAAGTCTATACAAGAGGAAAGTGAAGAGATGATTTCTGAGAAATTGGCTGAAATTAAGAAGCAGCTTAAGAAGGAGAGGATAATAAGAAAATATGCCAAAGAGAGAGGTGAAGGACCATCTCAACCAAGACGGAGCCACAAACTCAGAGGTATATTGAAGAAAATAGGGATTAAACAAACGTGAGTCATAAACATTGAGGATGAAGAGACACCAACTGCTAGATCACCTGAGTACTAACATGAAGAGGATCTTGATGAAGGAGCTCCAGAGATAGACCCAGCACAACAACAAAATTATAATTATGTTGAGACGTTAGAGAAGAGAGCCTCAGAAAGTAGAAACAGAACTCCTAGCCCACCAAAATCTGCAATTGATGTACTAAGAAGAGACAAATATGAGTTAGAAGTGCTCAATAGGCATATTAAGAATGAGAATGAAATTTTAAGGGAGCAGGTTAAGCTGAAAGGTGATATGAATACGACTCTGTCTCTGCAAATAAAAAAGTTGTACAAGGCCAGTGCAAAATTGAAGAAGAAAAACAAAAATTTAAGCAGGGCACTTACAAATTTGAGATTCAAGTTGATCATAAGGAAGCCCAGGAGGCCATTGACTGTCAGGAAAAGTAGAAGAAGGGGCCTAGATGTCCTAGCAGAGGTCTTAGAGTACATGGATTAGTTGCATGAGGACATGCAAAAGCCTTGCAGTGGGGGTATGTTGAGCCCCAAAGATGTCCTTCTTTTCCACCACATTTCACTTCATTTCCTTTGTCCCTCATCAATTATAGGCTTAAATGATCAATAGGATTGATTAGGATTACTTTAAGAATGTATATAATGACTAACTTGCTATGTTTTCATGATTTTGCTGTTGTAGTAATTTTTGACTAGACTCGGCTACAGAACGCAGTCATTTTGTAGCCAGTCGCCTATTCCGCAGCTATCTTCATGTTTACGTAGGTTCCAGGTGTCACCTCAAGGAAAAACGCATATGGTCGTATTCCACATCACTCCCCCATAATTTCTTGCTCTCCACGAAGTCTGAGCTCGAGTCTACAGGTGGTTATGCACGTGGGAAACCAAAACTAGGAGATAGACTTCTAATAGGACAAGGACTGTACAGATGTCCTTAATCATAGTACGAGACCACCACCAGAGTTCTAGTTTGATTTTAGTTGGGAAAGACATTTATTCCTGTTTTATCTCAAAGAAAGTTATGTAATTTTGTTATAAGTATGGCTCAGGAGACCGAGAAACAGCTAGCTAGATTTTGTTTTGTTGCTAGATATCAGAAGACCGTAATACTCTATTTTTCGAAGAATTTCTCCTTTAATGAAAGAAGCATCACTTTATTGCAAGATCTGAGTCAATCTTGAGTAGATTTTCGTGCTAATCCGGTGGTAGAGGGCCCCTGCTACCTGAGAAGATTTTTTCATATGGTTTAGATAAGTAACTTAGCCTTGTTTCATTCCTAGTTTAATCGATTTTCTGAACTTTGTGTTTTTATACTTACTTGCAGTGGATGCCACAGTCAGTCTTATCCTTACAAACTATTCCAAAATACCACTAACATTGGATGAGATATAACTGTAGTATTTTAGGAGTTAATTGCATTTTTTTTCCGAAACTTTATGTTTTATGCTCATTTGCATTGAAAGATACAGCCAGACTTGTTTTTACAAACTATTCCAAAATATCACTCATACTGAATGAGATAGGGCTGTAGTATTTCATAGAATTAGTTGCATTTTAGTTTAGTTGAAATACTCCGGAGGTAGATGTCACTCTAGTTTAATTTTGTCATTATATTTCAAGTTTGATAATGGCACTCTAGTTCAACTCTGTTCACTGTATTTCAAGTTAGATTAGTGGCATTCTAGTTCAATTCCAGTTCACTGTATTTCAATTTAGGTTAATGGCATTATAGTTTAGTTGTGGTCACTGTGTTTCAAGTTTGATCAATTGCATTCTAGTTCAGTGTTATCCATTGTTCTTTAAGTTGTATTAACTGTCAAAATTAGACTTCACGGCCTTCATTGTTTACAAACTACTCTTGTTCTGACTTTCTATTAATGCATCATTATATGGACAAGAATTAGTGATATCAGTTTAAGGCCTTGATTGTTCTACAATCTTTTGCAATTTCACAAATAAGCCTTTTCCCAAAAACTATTCAAGAAAATCTCTAACTTTCGAATGAGGCTTAGTAGTGACAGGTTGGGCTGCAGAATGGATTGATCTTAGCATTACAAGTTAATTCAGAGTAGAAATCTTATTGTGCTACAAATAATCTTTTCCAATTGTGTTCCAATAAACTTCTAGCCATGGATGAGATTCTTTGTAATATTGTAAGATGATTTTTTACTTAGGAGAACCTCATTTGCACTAAACTTGTCCTTTTCTCAAGCTATTCCAACATATTTCTAATGAATGAATTGGATGAGTTCATGTTATGAGTTATTGAGTTCATTTTGTGATTTATTTCCTTGCTATGAGTCATTATCAAGCTTTGCATTTTCTGTTCTTTAGTGCCATACACAGTTTATAATAGGTTTTACCCTATTTTAGTGTAACCATCCACTTCTCTTTACCAACACTTAGTTCTTTTCCTTTTTAACACAAAACCATAAAACCAAAAACATCAGAAAAACACTAAACACAATGTAGTGAGAAACAGATACCTAGGCACATATAGTGCACCTCACTTCAGCAATTTACTAGCCCTGGTTGACAATTTATGACATCAATTTAGGAACACTAAGTTGAGCAAACAATGTATTCATGCTATGTTTTGGTCTTGAATTCTTGTTAAGCTTCGTTCATGTATTTATGCCATGTTTCAGTCTTACATTCTTGTCATGCTTCGGTCTTGTATTTATGATATGCTTTGGTCCTATAATAACTTAATGCCTCGGACCTGTAATCGCCCAATACTTTGACCTTGTAGATGATCCAAATCGCCCTAACTTCATTGTCCTATGCTATATATATCAGAACTTAATTTTCATGTCACATTTGGGTCGAGTTCACTTGGGTAGTTTCTTATGACTGTAAATGGGCCCGACATGAATAATAGGAGGATTCGACTTATAGAAGATGAATTTGGAGCCAATTTCTAAGAACTTGAGGCCGACTTGATGGATGGAGGGTTTGACATAACAAAATTTCTTTCTTTCTTTGATACCATGAACCCAAGAAGTGTTTCTTAGATAATAAATTTTACTTTAACTCAAAAAAAATCCTAAATCACATAATGGGTGCTTTGACTGATTGACCATTGACCCAAGCATGAAACCCATCCTTTAATAAGTCAAAATAAATAAATAAATTTATTTTCATGACTCAAATAAAATTATGAAGACCAGCACTAGTTACATTCTTCAACAGCATGCATCATCAATTCCTCATAGTTGGATCATGCAGTCATTACATCCAGTGTTAATTCATCATACAAATTCAACGCATCTATGCATCAAGCCATCGATTATCAAATCACCATGCACACAAATTAAATTACATAAACTAGGCATCAAAATTAATTTAATCACTATATTATTACATAGTGCCTCGGCTGGCCAGGTATTCATTCTAATGGTCACCCTTCATAGACACACATGTTTGCAATTTATATTAGAAAATTACAATATCATGGATTATTTCAAGATCCACGATATTCTCCATAAACTTATCAACATGATCCTCTCCACAAAGCTCTCTACATGATCTTCTCCACAAATCTCTCAATGAGTTCCTAATATTTCTCATAGATGTGATTTTCAAGTTGTTAATCCTTTACAAAATAGATATTATCCTTCCTTTTTTTACAGTTGTGCCTTCTACAACTCATTCTTTTTTATTTTTGAAAGGATGGGTCGATGCTCCTGCATGAGAGTCCCAAGGTACAAAAAATTGTGACCTCCTATTCATATTCTTTCTAGTCTTCCCATAACATCTTCAACTCGTGAGTTGCAACATGCATCTGTAGTAACAAGTCTCAAATTTGCTACATGATACCTCACCAAACTTTCTCTCGAGTTTCGTATTTTAGCATCTTCCTGGTTCTATTCTCTAGAACCCTTCGATCACTCCTTGCTCTAGGTGGTTGCAAATATTCTCACCTTCCTCTATTGTGACCATCATATAGAAAAAAACTCTTACCATATCTTCAATCACTTTTACCTTCTTCAATTTCTTATCCTCTAGACTACGCGCGTGAACCTTTTGCGCTATGATACCACTTGATGAAAACAAATTTTGGGGCCTATTATTTTTCAATATTTGTACTACTCTCGGTCTTTGACATATGGGTTATGTTCCCACTATGATTCTATCGTGTACTTTGTCCCATGCATGCATACAACATCAATTCCTCATGATTGGTCCACAAAGTTGTTACATGCAGTGTTAATTCATCAAAAAAATTCAAAACATCTATGCATCAAGCCATAAATGCATCAAATCACCATGCACACAAATAAAATTACATAAACTAGGCATCAAAATAAATTTAATCACTATACTATTAAATGGCGCCTCAGCTGACCAAATATTCATATTAATGGGCACCCTTCATACACACACAATTTTCCAATTTATATTAGAAAATTACAATACCATGGATTATTTCAAGATCTGTGATATTCTCCATAAAGCTCTCAACATGATCCTCTCCAGAAATCTCTCTACATGATCTTCTCCACAAAGCTCTCAATGAATTCCTAATATTTTTCACAGATGTGGTTTTTCAATCTTTTAATCCTTTATAAAATAGAGATTATCCTGATTTTTTGACAATTGTGCCTTCTATATCTAATTCTTTCTATTTTTTCAGAGAATGGGTCGATGCTTCTGTATCAAAACCTCATCCAGTTGTAATTCCTATTTTTTTGTATCTTACTCTGGGCTTGAAGTTACTATAGTGGTTGGTGATCTATGTGGATTATTGTCTCCTTCCCCATTTGGAAGTGTTTCAAATTCTTCATATCTTGCACTAGGGCCATAGAGCTCCTTGTTATAGGTATGGTATTAAAAAACTTCCCCATGAAATAGTTAGAATTATAACATACAGGATTTCCTCCTTTCATTAAGACAACTCCCATAACATAGCCACTCAGACTTGTCTCCACTTTGAAGGGATGTTGCAAGTTTGGTAATGTCATAAATGGTGCTTGACTAATATTCTTGTTTAACTCGTCAAAGGCCCTCTGCATACACTTTCCCCACTAGAAACTCTTGCCACTCGCTGTTATGGCATGGATTTTTGTTGTTACTATTAAAAATGAGGTTATGAATTTTCTCAATTACTATCCTACTGCAATGATATTATTGACCACAAAAAGTAGGCACCAACCCCTTTATGATGGCCTCCATATTTGCAATATCTATCTACAGCTCTCCCCCACCTATCATATATACTAGACACACTAACTTCTATTGTGAAAACTCACACTTCTTGATATTTTATAGAAGTTAGTTCATCTTAAAGTCTTTATCAATTGTATAAAATGTGAGATGTGCTCCTCAAAAGTATCATTGTATTCCAGTATATCATCCAAATAAACAATAAATAAAATAATATATAAAGGGAACAATATATCTCTCATTGACATCATGAATGTAGTTAATCATTCCATAGGCCAAAAGGAATGAATAACCACTCACACAAATGTTTCCTAGTTTTGAACGTTGTATTCCAAGTATCTTCTTCTCTTACTTGAACCCGGTGATATCCTAAATTTAAGTCCATCTTGGTGAAGTATTTGGCTTTCTCTAACTAATCCATCAAATCATCTATCCTGGTTAGGGATTACCTATTGTTGAGCATAATTTTGTTTAATGCCCTGTAATCAATACACATCTGCCAAGTCTTGTAATTTTTTGGAAATAATATGATAGGTGACCTCCACATGGTGAGGTACTTGGTTGAATGACATGTTTTTCTATTAACTTCTACAATTTCATATTTACCTTAATTTCTTCTATAAAAACTACCTGTATAGCCAATGTTTAACAAAAGAGAGTTTGACAATACTTGGATATCGTGCTCCACTTCCCTCTTCGGGGATATCCCTTTAGTCTTCTAGAATACATGCTTGAATTATGTAGAAACTATTCCAATTATTATTTATGTTTCTTAGATTGCATATCTAGGGATGACTTAGCTCTCATGGACTCTTCTACGGACTAAATTTTCTTAAAAAATACAAAACATACTTTTTGTTATAATTAATTAACGTTTTGGATTCATTGGCACTTTCTAGTGAGATCTTTGACTTTTATTTATGTTTGTTGAGGATGAAGGATATTCCTTCCTTGATGAGGTTATACTATTTGCATCTTCACATTAACATCACATCCAACATTTATGTATAGGGATTCCCAAATACAACTCCACACACATCAAGTGGAACTATGTCCAACTCTACTTTATCAATAAAATAAATACTAATAGAAAATTTGATTATTCACTTCTTTTTACCTTTATCTATGCATCCCTGTAGATCCATCCCAATGGATATGGGCTAGGATAATCATGAGTCTCCAGTCCCACTATCTTGACCATATCTACGGCAATGATATTCTCGTGTGATCTCGAGTCAAATAGAGCATCAACTTTTTTCTTATTTACCTATATTTTTATATGGAAGATTCCATTCATTTACATCTCTTCTTATTGCTAAAGGATACTTAGATTCAACCCCTTTTGAAATAATGTACAAATAATCTCCCCATTTACATCTTAGTATTTTTCCACATGATTACTAAAATATATGTCGATATCAATTTTCTTCTTAGCATATTTCTTTTTGTTCTTCAAGATGAGCTCTAGATGTAACTTCCACATTTCCCCTCTGTATATCCATAAATGTTACAATGGTTGTTGATATCTTTACACTAGCATGTTGTGGATGTTGTCTTTTTTTATTTTCCCCTTTCCACTTCTTCTTCCTCTCCTTGGAAGCCTCCTAGTGCTCCTTTTGCTTTGACCCACTTGATTTTACTTTATTCTATCCTATGTTATACATGTAATCTGCATGTACACAAACCTAGTCCACCATGTTGGGTTTGAAAAACATCACTTTCTTCCACAGATGGCTATGTAGACCCCTCTGATACTTGAGCTTTATGTATGGGATCTTTGGGGAGATACCCAACATTATGGTCATATTTCTAAATTTTGTGGTGTGATCATGTACATGCCACGATATCCATGGGTCCTTTACATACCCAACATGATAAAATTGTGACTTTGTGAGAGTTTTGAAATCCTCCCAATTAGTCATTGGATAATATCCTTCCAACCTTAGGTTATTTATTTTTATTTTGCACCAGGTTAGGGCATGTCCCTCTAGTTTTAGATGATAAAATGAAATTCTATGTTCTCCATCTATGTGTTGAACACTAAAATAAACTTATGACTCCCGCAAAAATTGATTTAAGTTCAAAACGTCAATGTCACTTTGATATGGTTCATTTCAATATTTTCTTCAATCTTGAACAAGTACTTTGAATGATTAACGAAACTTGAATTCGGTTGATCCTTTTTGGGTTCTTTCTTAGACTCCACCTCTAGTTCTTCCCTATCCCTTGATATCCCCTCTGATATGACCTTTGCATTAGAACCTCCATGCTCTTTGAATATTCTAAGGTTACTAGTTCGGGCCACCATGAGGAGGTTCAAATTATGTTTTATATATGCAACTTGTGCTTCTGGTCATGTAAACTTATCCTTTGCGATATCTTGACAATTGTTAATAGATTTTTCATCCATGGATACGGTTTTATGGCTTTTAGATTAACTAATCTTGATCCCCTACAAATTCACACAATAAACCAAAAGCAACCTACTTTATTACTAATATGATATGTAAAATTTCATGGATTTTCCATTGGATAGTTTGTCACAACACATTTACCAAGATATAATGAAAATCATAAATCTACACTATGTAGGTTCATTTTCCCTCAAATTTATAGATTCGTTAATTATTGTGGTATGCTTATGCATGTAATATATAAAATATGAAAAATAGAGAACACAGAAATAAAATCACTCACAACCATAATAACACAATATATTACTTAGGAAACCCTTATGGGAGAAAACCCAACTGGAAGGTGAGACTCCTCTCCTCTCTATTTCTATGAATGGAAATGGATGCAAATACAAAGAAATGAGACCTATGGTCAATGGGATACTACAGTGCATTAAATTTATATGTTTTTCCTCTTTCTATACACTCAGCTACTCTACTCAACTATATAACAAAGGTATTCCAATATAATGGAACCCATTTTCCTCCTAGTGGCTTGATTATAACAGATCTCGATAGCCTAGTAGTGGTTATGTTTTACTTTTTGAGTGCTTAAATAGAGTTATAATATTGAATCTCTTAGTTTCTTATTCATCATGATCACATGGATATCCAATCTTCCATTAACAACAGGGGCTAACATGGCATCCTCTTGAATCATGGTGGTCAAAATACAAAGGCCAACTTTCGTGTGGCATAAATTTTTCATACAGAATATGGTTGAGGAAATTATGGTATTGTTGGAAATATATCCATGTTTATATTAGAATTATGGGGTGCAACACTTATGTAGAAAATTTCTACTCCCAAATAACTCCAATTAATGCATCAAACTGCCTCAAGAAGGTTTCATAACCCAATTCACAAAAATGGGCCCTAATAGTTAAAATGGTCTTGTGAGTTTATTCCACCAAAATTTCCACTATGAAAGCATCAAGATAGATGGAAAATAATTTAATGATCCTATTTGGATCATACCTTCCAATTTTGTAAATATTTTTCTCCCTAAAGGATTTTATTGAATGATACGACGTAAATTTCCCCTCTACCTTCTCCGTAGAGTACCATTTAGCCTTACTTGGAAGCTCTCCTTTCAACCTAATATGCCAAAGTTCATGATGCCCCTGTATTGTAGTTTTTGACCTCTTTTGTAAAAAATTATCCTCTATCAAATCGTTATGAGATTTTGGTTTCAAATCCTATAAATAAGGTAGAACATGTTCCTCTTCCTCATATAACATGGAAGGTTCATAGAGTTTCAAGTTTTCTAGATTCACCAATGAGTCAATGCACATGTATGCGAGTAGATCGAGTCTATAGGTTCCATATCCCACCTTATATAGTGTCTCAAAGGGACCACACCATAGATCCTTGAATTTATTTCTAGCACCCTATAGCCTCTCCTTCTTCGATTGTAATCGTATTTTGTCTCCCACCTTGAGTGATTTATCTATTATTTGTTGGCCATGGTTGGAATTGTATTTTTATTATGACTTCTATAATTTCCTTTGTACATATATATATGGATATGATTGATATTCTCAAAAAAATTATGTACTCTTAATACATCCCTAGTGTGATCCTCCCTCAACCCTCCTTGTTTCCCATATGCAATATCCACGAATGAAAGTGGAAACTATCTAAAATAGGTTTCAAATGGGGAGTTACCAGTAGAAGTGTGATTTCTTTATTGTAAGAGTATTATATATAAATTATATTTCCATCCCAAGTCTCAAAATGATTCTATATGTACCCCCTCAAAATTTGAACCAAATTCTTGTTGATTACTTATATTTTCCCCTATGTATATGGATGGAATGTTGTAGACCTCTAAACTTCATGTTGATATTCTTACAAAGTGTAGTCCAAAATGAACTAAGGAATATTGTGTCCCTGTATGAAACAATTCTCCTTGGTATCCCAAAGTGCACCCAAACCTATCCAAAGAACAACTTCATTGCTTCTTTCTTGCAGATAGTATTTTTATAGGTAATTTAGCACACCTATTTTTGAAACTTTCAACTACCATGAACATGTAGTCATTTCCATTTATATTTGTTGGTAAACCTTCCACAAATTTCAAGGATGAGTGGGAATAGAAAATGGATGATATATACCATGTTTCCTATTACCAAGCTTGCTAGTACAAAAAATCATGCATCCCCTATGAACCTAGCTACGTCTTCTTGCATCTTGGGCCAACATACACACCTCTGCAAGTTGACCAATGTCTTAACTACATCAAAATTCCCTGCAACCTTCAGGTGTGAGCCTCTCTGATTAGTTACAATAATTCCCATGTAGAAAAACATAACTTATCTAACATGAAAAGTAACTACATTAAGACCACTCCCATAGCATATCCACTTGCATATGCTTCAAAGAGCTACTAAAAGTTTGGTAATATTAGAACCCATGCCTAAATTGTATTCTTCTTTAACTCCTCAATGGCCCTTTGTTGATCCTTTCACCATTGGGAACTCTTTCCTCTCACTATTATGGCATGGAGTGGTATTTCTATTGCTAAAAACAAGGCTATTAATTTCCTTAGGTACTATGATACCCCCAAAAAACTCTTTGACATAAGAAAAAATAGTAAGCACTAACAAAATTCATGATGGGCTCCATCTTCATAGGATATATCTTCAACTCACCCTCGCCTATCACATATCCCAAAGACATCAAATCTTGTTTTGAAAACTAATACTTCTTGATATTTTCCAGTATTTGATTCTTCTTTAACATATCTAGCACGTACAACAAATGTGAGACATGCTCTTCTTAGCTAGAATTGTATAGTAGTATACCATAAAAATAAACAATAACAAATGATTCTATAAAAGGGTGCAACATATCATTCATTAACCTTATGAATATAGTTGGTGCATTGCATAGGCCAAATGGCATGAATAACCACTCATAAAAACCTTGTGTTATCACTCCGCTAGATCTCTAAGGGAATAAATCCCAATAGAGGTAACCACAGACCAATATTTTGGATTGGTATCTAGCCCTACCAAGTTGGAGAGGGCTCTCCAAAAAAATCACATCCAAGAGGGTTGGATGAAAAAATTTTAGGCTGTCTATGAGTTCTAGGGTTTTGATTTGATTTGATTGGGTTGCTGGATGAGGATATTAGGTCAAAGAGGCTAGGTAAGGGAAAATAGGATTAGGGTTGCAGAGATTAAATGGGGCAAGGTAGGTAGAAAGGCTATCACATTAGGATTGTTGGGATAGAATTATTCAGACAGGTGAGGAGCTAGGAAGAGCATGAAAGATGAATTCTTCCTAAACTGAAAGAAAGATGAACAGACTATGAAAACGTTCCCAAAAAAGAGCATGTGAGATGAATTTTGTTTCTCTAACTTAAAAGTGATCATAAAAGAGACATGAAATGGAAAATGGACCAACAATTCATTCATACAAATGAAACAAGAGAAAAAAAATGCTAGACAACCATACCACAGATATCCCAAAGAAATAGCTGCAACACTTTTATTAAGCTCTTGCCAAAATGATTACAATAGAGTCTTTGATCAATATGCCAACATCCAACCGATTCCAACATGTGAAATGACTGAAAAATTACATGATATAAGCCTCAAAACCACTTTCTCTCATCCTCAGGGGTCAAATCCCTGATTCAAGGAAGAGATCCGCAAAAATCTGAACTAATAGTTGAAGTGTAGGGAGGTCCAAGTGACTCCTCCCTAATTACAATGAAACTGATTCATTTGACTTAATTATGACATTTAACCAATGTATTTACCCCTAGATAATTTATCCACATCATATTTACATTTAATTTTATCAATTATATAAGTAAAATCATCATTTCCCAAAGTGAAAATCAAAATTGCAGTGAAAACTGAGAAAAATCATAAATTTTTCAAGGGCGCCATTTTTGTGACAGGCGCTCCCTCACAGTGCTAGGGGCACCCTCCATGTAGCAGTCCACTTTTGGAAGCCTTCCCGGTGTCCAAATTGGGCTCAGGATGGCTTGTTGGAAATCCTATACAGTCTAATTTCCATATATGTCTTTAGTTTGTAGAATGGAGTTGATTTGTGCTGTCAAAAAGTGGTTCTTCCATAGCTGGTCAGGCGCGCAGTGCCAAGGGAAAAAAGGAGGAAGAACATTGATTTTTTGTGTGTTTTCACCTTTTAACCTACCAGTTGTCCAAAACAAGGATAGAAAAGTTGTTGACTTAGATGTATTCATCACTTTGCATCTACTAGTGGTCTTCATTTGGCCAAAAAGTGCCTCAAACAAGAGCACATCATTTATGGCGCTGCGCTCCTAACAGTCCAGTTGTCATAAGATTGTTTAGGAACACACAGAAACTTAAAAATTTCAAAAATTGATCCAAAAACTTTTCAAAATTTTATAATTGCCTGCTAATGATGTGGTTAGCCATGGAGTGATGCTTCAGCTAGTATGTGAACCCTCATTTCCTCTTCTTGCATGGTCAGAGCTTCAATTTTTGCATTGGCTCTTTTAAGCTTGGCCCTTGCAATTTTGTTTTTCTTGGCATAGTGCTTGGCCCTCTTTCTCAATATATAATTATCTCTATTTTCCTTCTCTAGAAGCTTATCTATGTGCTGGTTAGCTCTGTCAAGCCATTGCTCCTGGTTCTCATTGATTACCACCGAAAATTGTTCATTCAAAGTGGGTTGATTAGCAAGCTCAGCCTCCTTTTGCCTCTCTATTTCTAGAGCTCTTTTTAGCCCTCTAGGCCTAAGCCTTCTCCTTGGCACTTGTTATTCTGCCTCATTGGTTTCACCATATGTTTCTAGTGTCTCTTCAAGAAAAAATTGGCTTTTTCTGCCTCTTGAGATTTGATGAATGTCACTTCATCAATGACATGTTTGATCTTTAGTTGTTGGTTCTCCTAATCAATAGAGTTAATGACAAATTTAGACCTGTCAATATTAGTTTGTAGCTCTTTAATCTTGGCTTATTTCTCCTTGATGATTGTGATAGTGATCTCATCATCATCATTCTCATCTAGGTCAACAAGGTCAAAATCATGTTCTGTCTCATGGAGGTCCTCCTCCTCATGTCTGATCTCTGCCTGAATCTTTGCCTCTGTCAACTTTTGCTTCCCTTTGTCTACCTACTTTGTCGATGTAGAAGGAAATGCCCCTTCCACTATGTGTGGAGAAAACACATGCATGTGACATCTCTGGTATGTTTTTTCCTATGGCTCTATCTCAGCCACATTAACCTTCTTAGGCTCATTGATCTCAGCTCTGCTAGGTGAACCAGTCTCAATGTGAAATGGAGATGATGATGGTGAAATGGGTGAAGGAGACTGGTCTGATGATGATGCATGAACTGTGGGCTGATATGGAGGAATGGATGTGGAAGGATGAGATGATCAAGGCACATCTTGGGCATGCTGAATAGGTGGAGCAGTGAATATTTCATTATCTATGAAAGTACTCCATGAAATGTTCAGTTGTTTGAGGTGATGGAGGACTATGATCTTGATGAGGGAGTGATTAAAAAAATTGTTCATTTGGTGCTCATATTCTCTCCTTTGGAAAATATATGACATCTTGTCAATGCTCTGGAAGAGGTAATAAGGTATGTTGAGCATCTTGACCCTTGTAAATTGCATGAGTAGTCGGATATGATAGGTGTAAATTTTAGAGTACCATCCTTCACAAGAAAAGTATTTCATGATGATTTTCATCATGGGGGCATATCTCTCCAGGAGGTAAGAGAAAAGAAAAATCCCCTTTATTTAATTCTTGTACCTAGGTTTGATGTATGGCTCAAAGTAATTCTCTTCCAATATTTTTTGCTTGAACCATTTTTCCCCAACATTTGGGATTCCAGTGGCAGCTGATATGATGGAAGTGGACACAGTGAAGGTGACACCAGCAAGGGTTACTTGTTTTTCATGGAGAATGGAGATGAATAGTCTTCTCAACATAGGATCATGTTGGACCCTTTGTATTTTCTCACAGAATTCAAAACACCCTACATGCTTAAAACATGTCACAGTCATGGTAGATGCCATGAGTTCCATGGTATTTTTTGGCTCAAGTCTAAGGATTATCCCTCCTTTGTTTGGCCTCCTCTCCTTTCTTTCTTCATTCACTGTAGTTTCTATTATTTTCTTCTTCCATAGGTGTCCTAGTGTGAAAACCATAGGGATATGGAATTATAATGAAAAATGAGTTCAGGAAGTGGGAATGGGATGGGGAAATATATGGAGATGGGGAAGGGGTTTATGAAATGAGGGAGGTGAAAGGGAGTAGTGATGATGAGGGATTTGGGATAGGGGATTTAATTACAGGTTAGGGATTTGGGAGCCTAGGCAAATGAAGCACCTAGGTCTTAGGGTTTCAAAGGAAAAGGGCTCAGGGAAAGAAGATTATGATATAGGGGTTTTGGGAAAGGTCAATTATGACATGGGAAGGGAATGGAAATTCTAGGGAGTGAAATTGAAATGTAATTAGGAATTTGACAGTGGTACTAGGGTTTCAATCTCTAAATAGACACCAAATCTTTTAAACAACTTCAAACACCACAAAATAGACTTGATAAGAAGAGGGGTGGTGCAATTGTGATTTACTTGATTGATGGAGGTTGTAGAGCACCGTTGCTAAAGTTTGAGAGCGATGCCATGTGTTTTGGAACTCCCTGAACGTTTTCAAGCAAGCGTGAAGCGCATAACACAGGCATGCCCTCTATTTTCTAGGGGTGCAATGTACAATGCAGACGCACATTGTAATAAACAGGAGCACCCTCCTTCTACCAGGAGCACAATGATGCCTCTATTTTGAAAATTTCACCTTCTGAATTTGGAAATCATGCTTTTCTTGAGGTTGCTCAATGATGGCAAGAGAAAATGAATTTTGAATTGATGTCCTTTGGGTTTAAATACTTTGTAGGATTTGATTTTGATGATTTTAAAACTTACTTTTTCAATGTTCAATTTCACTTTTAAAACCTTGAAAAATACCTTTTAACATTGTCTTGTTTGCTTTGCAGATTAATCATGTTGGAGTAGGAAATATTCATACTTTGAAGTTTGATGTGTTTGGCATATGGAACTGAGTTGGCAGCTTTGGGAGACTGAGTACTTATTACATATAATGGACATAAAATTACATCTCTGTTTTTTGGAATAAAATTACATTTTGGAATTAAACTCACACTTGAAATCAAAATTACAACTTTGGAAACCATCTTTACATGCTTTCAAATCCTCTTTAGATGGTAAATGGATATTATTTGGATCACTCTCATACTTTTTCTGACCTTATGCAAAGACATGGTGTTTTATTTGGACCTTGAAGAATGAAACCTAGAGACCTAATGAAAATTTTAAGTGACCAAACTTCATGGTGACCTGACTAACATAATGACATGATGAAATGGAATTTCATGACTAAAGTATGCTCACCAAGACATGAAGGTGGTCCAGCAAGTATGATTTTTTGAGGAAAAGTGAAATTTTTTTACTAGGGCTACCATTAGTGAGTAAATTTTTGAATGAAGACCTAGGTGAAATGACATAAATTTCTAAGTGAGACCCTAAAATGATATGAAAAGAGTGTTTTTGATCACTGATGGTAGGATGCAAATACTAACACTAACATTGGCCTTATTGGGGATGGTAGCTCCTTCGAGGTGTCAAGAACACCATAGACCAAGTGCCTAACCATGTGGGCCAATAAGGTCAAAACTCAAACAATAACATGACATAAACTAATAACTCAGAAAAATAGACTAACTTGAGACAAACTCAAATGACTGAAAATTGACTCAATACTGACTTACTTGACTGAAAACTGAACTTTTGAAAATGGCAGAAAATCAGTGAAGCTCCATGGCCTTCACTTCGGGCTCTGAACTCCAATAATTCTGTGCTTCACACTGCAAAAAAATTTAATTGATATTTACAATGAAATGGAAAAATGATCGAGAAATTTTTTTCAGAAAAGATAGTGTTTTAGGACCCTAGCATTAACTAGTCCTGCTAAACACTCTTTTCCATTCATCTCTTCAAGAAAATAAGCATTCTATCCCTGACAATATGAAATATGATATGGCCCTTTCCATAAATTCTCAAATTTCTCATGCTTACCCTTGTCTTCATTTCTGGCATCCCAGTGGAGTACCACATCTCCAACCTTGAAGTTGTCTTCCTTAGTTTTCCGATCATATATCTTCTTTATCCTTTCATAAGGTTTTGAAGTATTCTGAAATACTTCATCTCTTGTTTGTTGAAGGTGTATCATTTTTAATTTTCGTAGATGTTCTATGCTTGATGCAACTTACTTTTTATCTCCAATATCAAACAAAAATCACATAAACAAGAAAATGTTGATAGAACATACCAATAGATCGACAGAAGACAAGCCAAAAATGTACTTAACTTGATCATCAAAATATATGTGTTGTGGTGCGTTACGGTGGTCAACAGGTTGCTTCAAACAAAGTCTCAATATGGTCAACCAACCAAAAGTGTCACACAACCCTCTCATACAGCAATATCAGTCAACCCAAAGTCAATGAAATTCAATGCTGTCACAGTCAACGGTCAATGCAAAACAGCAGCAAAAAAAAGTCAACACAACCCAGTCAAAGTCAACACCCAGCCTCGATTTTTGTGCCAATAAATGTGGACTGAAAAAATCATAATTCTGGGACAGATTTGGGTCATTTTGACCATGCGTTGACCAAAGTCAATTTTGGTCAAATCTACATTAAAAAACCCTAGGTCGAAACTAGAAAATCCTTTTGTTGTGTTCCCACTTGTGGAGAAGAAGAGACTCCAAGTGATGATCGAACCAATCAGATGAGGAGAGAGAATGTGTTATGATGGATGAGTGAAAATTACCTCCAACGTTGACCTATTTATATCCATCAGTGAGGGTGGGTGACACAACTACTGGGGCTTCAAGCCTGCATTTCATTTCAGGTTGACATGCACATATTTTGAATAAATTCAAAATAAATGTTCTTCTCATCGGATCAAGATGATATTTAGATCAATCTTGCACCTCTCTGAAAGAGGAATCCGATAAAAATATTGGCATCTTCATCTGAGCATCACAACATGGAGTTTGGACCTAGTTGTCGAAAATTAACACTCCCTCTCAACTAGGGAGAACTCCATCCACGTGTGCCATCCAAACATTGTGTGTCATCCCGCTATAACTTGCTTTGATGTCTTCTTTATTTCAGAAAAAAAGTGGGTCAGTCACAAAGACATCATTCCCAGCTAACATATTCAGCCTAAAGGTCTGAAACCTCTATAGGACTCAAAATATTCATATACCAACCCAAAGTTGGTTTACCTGACCCGAAGTCAGTTGGAGGTTCGAAACCTCACTAGAATTGATCACAGATCAAGTGGTTGGACACGTGCCATCCTAGACATAGAGAGTATGGCGATCTTCAATGCGTCCATCGGTATTTGCTACTAGTCTCTGGCATTTCCCACCTCACTCGCCAAATGAGAGGTACTTCCCATGAGGCTGGGACTCAATGCGTAGGATGCATACAGGGCACAGATCATGAAGGTGAACCAACTCAACATCATAACAGTAGGGTATAAGCACCACAAGGTTCGGCAAGCCTAGCCCTGTGAGTTCTTATAGCTCTGAGAATCTATCCCCAAAACCTCCCAGAGCTCCAAGAGCTCATTGTCCAATAGGACCCTCAGAATAGGGTCTTTCCACGATTCCAAGATTCTCATGGAAGGTTAGGAACATGACCTTCCCCAAGGGAATTATGAGAATATCTGGGACCTGCTCATCAGTTCCTAAAGGATCGAGCCTTACAGTGCTTCGTTGTACCATATCCCAGATAAAGTGGTACCAACCATCAACATGCTTTGATCAATTGTGGAACACGGGATTCTCTGACAAACTAATCCCCCTATGTTTATCACAAAGGATAACAGTGGCATCTAGCACATGCTCAAACAACTCACTAAAGAGCTTTTGCAACCAAGTGACTTCACAATAGGCCATACATGCTGCTATGTATTCGGTCTCAGCACTGCTCAAGGCTACCGACTTACGCTTCCTACTCGAAGAAGACCTACGTGTAAAGCAGCATCCAGATGCACTCTTGCGATCCACCACACTAACAACCCAAACGGCATCAGTATATCCATGGATTTTCATGCTCCCGAAAGTGTATCTCAGCCCATGGTCTATCGTGCCTTGGAGATGTCTCAAGATTTTCTTGGCACCAACCTAGTTAATGTTATGAGGATCAACCATGTGTTGACTCAAAGTGTTCACTGCACAACATACGTCTAGATGGGTATTCACTAATAACATTAGGGCCCCTACGATTTAACGATACTCAGTAGGATTTGCTAGCACATGCCTGACAGTGCTGCCACTCAACTTCTTAAATTTGAGCTCCATCGGTGTCGACGCGGACTAACAGTCCACCATTCCAAATCTTTCTAGAAGCTTCACAATATATTTTCCTTGAGAAAGGAAAATCTAACTAGGTCTCTGCCAGACCTCTAGGCCTTGGAAGTAATGCATTAGTCCTAAGTCCTTCATCTTGAACTCAGAAGCGAGCTCCCTCTTACACTGATTAATGAGAGGGTCAGCACCTGTTTGGAAGAGGTTGTCCACATACAACACTAGAATGAGAGGATTTTCTCTATCAACCTTGAAGTAAAGGTTTGGATCAGCATTACTACGAGTGAAGCCCAGCTTCATCAGGTAGCTATCTATCCTCTCGTACCAAGATCTGGGTGCTTGCTTCAACCCATAGAGGGCTTTCTTCAAACTGAAAACATGGGTATCTCGATCCTGGACTTCGAACCCCAAAGGTTTCTCCACATACACCTCTTCCTTTAATGCACCATGCATAAATATGGTCTTCACATCCATCTGATGAAGATTCCATCCTTGCGTAGCTGCAAGGGCTATGATAGATTGGATGGTGGTATAACGGGCCACAGGTGCAAATATTTCATCGTAGTCTATGCCTTCCTTTTGAGAGAAGCCACGGGAAACGAATCTTGCCTTGAAATTTTCAGCACTACCATTAGATCCATGCTTGATATTATAGAGCCATTTCAAGGTAACAACTGCTTTTTCCTCTGGTCTTGGAACCACATCCCAAACATCATTTTTCATAATGGACGTTCATAACATCCTTCCAGACTTAATGCTTTACTGCTTCCTCAAAAGATCCAGGCTCATATTGTACGATTGTACTCATGGCTGCTAGATACCCTTAGTATCTATTCGGCTTCTTTATTTGACGGAATGTCCCCCTTTGGGCCATATGTCTCTCGGCATCCTCGAGCTCTTCCTTGAGCCATGATGGTTTTCTCTTCATTGAAAGAGGTGGATCAATAGGGTCCATCAGTCCTTCAACATCGGACATCGTCTCATCCTTTGGTTCTTCTTGATTACTAAGCCTTGCTTCATGATCTTCCTCAAATCTCAAAAGATTGATTACTCTCCTTAGGGAAGCATCTTCATCAAAGGTAACATCATGGAATATCTCCACTTCCCTTTGACCAGGCACATAGACTCTATAGGCCTTTGAAGTTTCGCTATAGCCCACAAACATTCCCTTCTTTCCAGAAGCATCCAACTTGCTCCTCTTCTCCTTTGGCACATGAAAATAAACAGGACATCCAAAGACTCTAAAATGTGAGACGTCAGGGTTCTTACCAGAGAAAATATCTTAAGGAGTTTTGGAGTCCAAAGTGGAATGCGGGCATTGGTTTTGTATGTACGCAGCAGTGTTCGCAGCTTCTCCCCACAGAAACTTCGAAAGGGCTTGGTCACATAGCATGGCACGGGTAGCTTCCACAATGGTCCTATTCTTTCTTTCAGTAACGCCATTCTTCTCAGGAGTATAGATAGTTATGGTCTCCATCTTGATGCCAGCTTCTCTGCAAAAGTTCTTGAACTCGTTCGTCTCATATTCAATGCCATTATTTCTCCTCAATATCTTGATCTTCTTCCCCGTTAGATTTTTCCACCAAGGATTTGAAGGTACGGAACCACATGAAAGCCTCATCCTTACTTTTCAAGAAGTATATCCAGGTTTTGTGAGAGAAGTCATCTATTAACATCATATAATAAGAACATCCTCCCAAGAATATCACAGGAAGCATACTAGACATATCAAAATGTATCAGTTGCAAAACATCATATCTCTTTCTGACACTTGAGGGGAAAGGTCCCCTTGTATGCTTTGCTTCAGCACAACCTTGACATACACCTTCATGATCATTTGTGAACTCAGGCATCCCCATCACCACCTTCCTTGCATCGGGAAGGGATTTGTAGTGAAGGGGTCCAAACCTCTAGTGCCATAGTTCAGTCTATCAGATAGTATCACATGTCATCACTCCCAGTGGACTTCCTCCAACCTGGTAGAGTGTATCAAATCTAAACCCAATCATGATAGCTTCCTTGAAACTCTTCTTCCAGATACACACCTTCCCATCAATGAATGCCACATTGAAACCATAGTTTTAAAAATCAGAATCGGGTTCTGATTCAGCCGAGGGTCGGCTCCGACTCCGATTCCGACTCGGTATCGACTCGACCAATTCGGTTTCAATGACTCGGTTTTTGTAAAAAATACATTAAATATTATTTTTTTTGTAAAAAAAAATAATTTTAAAGATTTTTATTCATGTTTCCAAACACAAAGCATTACAATATAGACAAAAGACAACATATGATCAAAGTAGGCTCATGAATATATCCATTATATCAAAATTGCACCCAGTGCACTATCCAATACATGATGATGAGATAGAGATCAAAACAAAAAACATAAACAAGGAGGTTCTAAATGGCCTCCACAACAAAACATGAATAATCACTACTGCAGCCTGCTAGACATCTGACAAGCCAATGTCCTCTGGCTTTTCCTCAAACTATGAGTCTGAACCAGAGGAGGAAACCGCTCGCTCCTCCTCTGAATCAACATCCTCAAATGGAACTATACCCTTGCCCTTAACACTCTGAGATAGACGAGTTATGCGCCTTCGTCGTGGCTGACTAGAGGAAGTGCCTGTGCCTGCAACTGGAGGGCTTGGGACTGGGTCTGCTACTAGTGGATCTACATTGAGCATAGCCTCTACCTGTGTATCGTAGTCAATCCCCACACCAATATCCTCATTAGAGTCAAACTCTGGTGGAAAAGTCTCCACTACCCAATCTGGTGTTGGATCAATATCCTCCAACACAATGGGATCTGAATCAAGTCTTTTGTTCAACAATTGGTTGCGTCTTAGTCGGAGGTTGTACTGGACATACACTAGATCATATAACTGTTTTTTCTCCAAACGGTTTCTCTTCTTTTTGTGAATCCTCTCAAAGACAGACCAATTGCGCTCACACCCAAAACCACTGCAAGTTTGACTCAAAATGCGGATTGCAAACCTCTGCAATTCAGGACAATGGCTACCAAATTCCTCGCACCATTGTGCTACAAAAAATGAGTTTCAGTTAGCTCAACAATTTATATCCAACTTTGAAATTGAAATTATAAATAATTATACAAAATAATAAAATATGAATTTGAAAATTGAAATTCTCTGTTTACCTGGATCATCTGATTCTCTTGCAATCCTTGCAAGGTTCTTGCTAAAGGTACCTGTGGCTTGGTTGAACACAGTGATCTGATTGTGTATCTTCAACTACTCACTCTCTGTGGGGATCATGCGATCAATGCAATCAATCAATCCATATCTAACCTCCCCATTCAAAGCTCTTGCTTCCTGAGCTTTATAATGATACCTTGGGTTCAGAAAATACCCAGCTGCATGTATAGGGCGATGGAGTTGATTGTTCCATCTCTGATCAATGATTGCCCAAATGGGCCCATACTCACCCACTCTGTCCTTGTATGCTGCCCTTATTTTCTCCTTTTCTTGATCCATAGCCTCATAAATGAAGCACATAGCCAATCTTTCCCCATCCACCAAGCGCAACACCTTAACCAGTGGCTCAGCAAGTTTCACAATCTCTACTGCCTTTTTCCAAAATATTTCTTCATTGACTTTCCTTTTCACATCTTTGCCATCCCGTTTGCAAGCCCACTGACATTCATTCCATTCATCACTAGAAAACAACTTTTGCAATTTTCTATGTTGGGCAAGCATAGATTGCAATGTCAAAAAATGTGTTGCAAATCTAGTGATGGCAAGCCTAATAATTTCCTTGCCCCCTGTGTTTTTCCTCATCAGATTCAGAATCCATGAGTTATTGTAAATTTATTTTGTGATGAATTTGGCATGCTCTTTAGTGTTCTTGATCCAGTCTATTTTTCCAATATCCTCAAGCATGAGATCTATGAAATGTGCAGCACATGGGGTCCAAAAGACGGTTCGGTGTTTTTCCTCTAACAATTTACCAGCAAGAACATAGTTAGAGGCATTGTATGTGATGATTTGAACAACATTTTCCTCCCCCACCTCTTCAACAACCTCATCCAAAATATGAAACAACAAATGTGCATCTTTCACCCTATCAGATGCATCAACTGATTTTAGAAACATGGTTCCCCGTGGGCAAAAGACAAGAAAGTTTATGATGGTACGGTTCCTCTGATCAGTCCATCCATCTGACATGCTGGTACATCCTGTATGTGCCCATGATTTTTTTAACTCTTTCAAATAATCATCAATTTTCATAATCTCTTTTTACAAAAGAGATCCTCTTAACTCATGCATAGTAGGGCCTTTGAAGCCCTTTCCAGTAGCATATATGGCATCAAAAATAGGTTCATAATATGGTGAATGAGTAGCATTGAAGGGAATATCAGAATCATACCACCATCTAGCAATGTAATCACAAGCAACATCTCTCAATTCTTTTCTCCAATGAGCATCTAAAGTGGGATGCACAGTTGGCGGACTAGGACCATGTGCAGTTGTACTATTAGAGGGAGAAGAGGGCACGGATTTTTTTTTGATAGTACCCTTATTTCTCATTGCACCCTTACCCTTTTCAGAAATAGACTCCATAGAGGGAGGAACATAGTGAAAGGGGTTTGATGCATTAGTGCAAGGGATATATGAAGAACCCTCATAATCAAAACTTGGGTTGGCAGCCATCATATGTTGTAGATTTCTCTTCCTCCCAATTTCAACCTATATTTATTTTTGCCTAATTTTCTCTTCCTCAAACTTCTGAAATTTTTCTTTCAAATCCTTCCTAATTTCCCCAATGTTTTGTGCTTCACATGGATTAATTTGGCCTCTAAGACTAGCCAAATGTAGTTTCAGTCTATGAATTCCCCCTCCACCCCCCTTAATTTTTTTCTTACAAAATTTGCAATACATTTGATCATCAACCATTTCAACATATGCCAAAGCAGCATCTTTCACTCTACGGGCCATTTTGGACTGAGTTTTTGACTTGGAAAGAAAAGGTTTAAATCTGAAAATGAAAACAAAAAAAGACTATTCATTCTCTGTTCATTTCTTTCACCAAAAACTATGTTTACCATCTTCATATTTGAAAAATAAATAAAACAAGAAAAGATGGATTTTAGAAGAGAAAAAATAAATACCTCTAGCCTCTAGCCTCCTCAATGCAGCTCCAAAAAACCAACTTCTCAATGTTGCTCCAAACCTTGCCCAATAAGCTGCTCACTGCTGCTCCAAATCTTGCTCGAAAGACTCCTCAAAGCTGCTCCAAAACCAACTCCACAACTCTTCACAAAATCCTCACAAATGCTCAAGAAAATTCAATGAGATAGATGTGAGGTATTGAGAGGGGTTGGGTAGGTTAAATAGGATGGGGAGGGGTTAGATAAGGTAAACAAAACCTAACAGCAGAAGAAAATTGATTTTCAAGTCCATTTTTAGGGAGTTTTTGGGGCCCACAACCGGCTAGAGCTGACTGGCCGAGCTAACTCGGGCTCGGCCGAGTCGATGTACGGCTCGGCCGACTCGGTCACAAACCAGCCGCCTGACCGGTTTAATTGCCGAGTCAGACCGGCCATCCCTTTGGCCTAGTCGACTCGGCCGGTTCCGAGTCTGGATGGCTGGTTTTTAAAACAATGATTGAAACCTTTGTCTTCCATGGCCAAAATAGACACAAGGTTCTTCTTCAAATTAGGTACATATAGTACATCTTGTAGGTAGAGGACTTGACCTTGAGACAAATGGAGGGTCACAGTCCCTGACCCTTTCACGGGATATGTGGCATTATCTCCAAGGATAAATTTCAGATTAACATCCTTCTCAACCATGTCAAAAAGTGCTTCCTTGAACCCAGTGATTTGCCTTGAGGCACCACTATCTATCAACCAAACATCCATAGTGTCGGGTGGAGATGCAGCAGAGAGGGCAGATATAAGAATGAATTCATTTCTTTTATCATCAACAAAATTTGATTCCTCATACCTGGAATTTCTCGACCTTTTGTAAGGTTGCCCATTTCCACTAGAGGGAGCCTTCCTCTTTCCTTTGAACCTATTGCTCCTTTGATTTCCATTCCTCCGATTGTTGTTGTTGTTATCATCATCCCTGGGAGAATCCCTTCTATTAGGGCATTCTCTAGCATAGTGGTCGGTCTCGTTACATGTGTAACATCTTCCTTTATTTCCTTGAGCCCCTGCTCTTCCTTTTTTCCTCGGACCGCCAAATTTATTCTTCTTAGCACGAGTAGTGAAGGCAACATTTACTTCATTTTCATATTCCTTCATCCTTATCTCTTCTTGTATGCATCTTGATAGTACTTCGTCAAAATCAAGTATCACATTATTATTGAGAATGGTAGTATTGAATACAACTATTTGGAGGAGAGACCTCCAAGTGCAGTGAGAACCATTTCTCGATCAGCTATTGTCTCCCCAATGGCCAGAATATTATTTCTGATTTCGGTCAACTTTAGAAAATAGGATTGAACAGATTCATCCTTGCCTTTCTTCAGATTCTTCGGTTGATTCTTAAATAATAGGACTTGATTTGCATTGTTGGCCTTGAACATGTTGACCAACTTATCATACATCTCCTTGGATGTGCCTAGCTTAGAGATGTAGGAAACCAAACTCTTGTGAATTGTGTCCCTGATCATCAACTTTCCTTTTATTTCCCCATTCTTATACTTTGACTTGGTGGCAGCAGGTGCAGTAAATGGAGGCTCTTGGATTTTACCCTGCACATAGTCCATGCCATCTTGGTCTTCCAATATAATATCCAAAGTCATATTCCAGGCATGGAAGTCTTCCTTCCCAGTCAATTTTTCATCAACTTTAAAGCCATTGTAGTTTGAGGTACCCATGCTCTTCTTCAGTGATTGCTACAAACTTGGGCTTTGTCTTCACCTCAGCTCTGATACCATGTTAATTTTCCTATATGTTCTATGCTTGATGTAACTTTAATTTTTATCTCCAATATCAAACAACAATCACATAAACAATAAAGTAAAATGCTGATAGAACATACCAATAGATTGACAAGAGATAAGCCAAAAATGTACTTAACTTGATAAACAAAATATATGTGTTGTGGTGCGTTATGACAGTCAACAGGGTGCTTCAACCAGCAAAGTCTCAATACGGTTAGCTAACCAGAAGTGTCACACAACCCTCTCAGACAACAATATCAGTCAACCCAAAGTAAACGAAAGTCAACGTTATCACAGTCAACGGTCAACACAAAACAACAGCATCAAAAAGTCAACGCATCCCAGTCAAAGTCAACGTCTAGCCTCAATTTTTGCGCCAATAAGTGCAGACTGCGGAAATAAAAATTCTGGGACATATTTGGGTCAGTTTGACCATGAGTTGACCAAAGTCAACGCTGGTCAAATCTGCGCTAAAAAGCTCTAGGTCGAAAACAGAAAATCCTTTTGATGTGTTTCCCACGTGTGGAGAAGAAGAGACTCCAAGTGATGATTGAACCAATCAGATGAGGAGAGAGAATATGTGGTGATGGATGAGTGAAAATGACCTCCAACGTTGACCTATTTATATCCATCAGTGAGGGTGTGTGACACAACTGCTGGGGCTTCAAGCCTACATTTCATTTCAGGCCGACCTGCACATGTTTTGAATAAATTCAAAATAATTGTTATGCTCATTGGATCAAGATGATCTTTAGATTGATCTTGCACCTCTCTGAAAGAGGAATCCAATAAAAATATTGGCATCTTCATCTAAGCATAAAAACATGGAGTTTGGACCTAGTTGTCCAAAATTAACAATCATTTTATTAATACGGCGGTGTATGTCATTTTCCTCAGTCCCTGCTTCTTGTAGAAATTTCATTACCAGGACTGCTAATGATGAAGGAAACAAAATATCGACACCATACACAACTTGAAAAGGAGAAATACCAATAGACTTCTTATTACTCACCTGATCTTCCCACAATGCATTAATCAGCTTCTTATGCCAATTCTTTTTATTCGCCTCTAACATTTTCTTAATGATACTGATCAAGTATTTATTAGAGAACTCCACCAATACATTACCTTGTGGGTAGTAGGCCGTAGAGTGTCCCAAATTAATGTTATATCTGTCACAAAACTCATTCATTTTATTAGACTTGAATGTTGTCATGTTATCTTTTATAATTTTAGTAGGACAACCAAAACGGGACAAAATAGTAGTTTCCAAAAACTGAATGATGACAGAATTTGTTGCTTGCCTGGTTGGGATCACTTTGATCCACTTTGTAAAGTAATATGTGGCTATCAATATCCACTTGTGCTATGCGGATGATGCTGGGTGAATCTCGCCTATGAAATCTAGGCACCACTACTGAAATGGTGTATGTATTGAAATAGGTTGAAGAGGTAATAGGATAAGCTTTCTCTTACCTTGAAAAACTTGACATTCATGGCAGCTCATTACTGCTTTGTAAACATCTGCAAAAAGTGTCGACCAATAGTATCTTGTTCTCAATATTTTATTGGTTGTGGTCTTCCAATATAGGTGGTCCCCACAATCTCCTTTGTGGAAGTAATTCATCACTTCCTTAGATTGTTCTTCGACCAAACAGTTCAGCAACACACATCCAGGATCCTTCCAGTAAAGTGCATTGTCGAGTATGCAATACTTTTAAGCTTTGAGTTTAGATCCTCCTTGACTCTTAGTTATGCCTATAGGAGGGTTTAGGTGTTGCAAAACATAAAAAATATCAGAATATCATGGAGATGACAAAAAGATATTGTATACCTGAATGAGATTCACTTCTTCTTCTTGGACAAGGCTGAAATCAAGTTGATGTCCAGAGCATGAATATTTGACTCAGACATGAGCTTGGCTAAGCCCTAACCTTTGATCAGCTTGGTGGGCTTGATCTCAAGGTCATATTCCATTAAATATGCTATCCATCTTCCTCTCCTACCTTCTAGTTCTGTCTGCATGAGAACTTGTTTCACAGCTACATTAGGTACATAGGCAAGGGTATGTGAATGTAATATGTAAACTCTGAAACCTTTCAGTGCTTTAACCAAAGCCAGAGCATGTTTCTCTATGATATTATAGCAAAGGGTTGCATCTCTGATATTGTTGCTAAAAAATGCAATTGGTAGCTCTGTTTTATCCCTTTTCTGTATCAAGACTGCTGCCATAGTGTGCTCAAAAGAAAATGAGAATATTATGAAATCACTAGTATAATCGGGACTTATCAAAACCGAGGTATTAGTCAAGGCAAAATTAACTGAATGGAAGGATTTCCGAGCATCTTCATACCACTTCACATCATTTTCTGTTTTCAACATATTTTTCAATTCTCTAAGATGCTCTGCTAAATTAGGAATGGATCTACGTAAGAAATTCATCATATCGTTGAATGCTTGTACTTCCTTTTTGTTGCGAGGGAAATCAATCTGCTAAATTGCTTGAACATGGGAAGGGTCAATCTGGATCCCATCCTTGGAGATGATGTGACCAAGGAGTTTTCCCTCCTCCATGGAAAAAAGGCTTTTCTTTGGGTTGAGAGATATTCCAAACTTCCTGCATCTCTCGAAAACAATTATTAAATGGTGCAAATGTTCATCATCAGAATGTTAAAACATTTTCAAGTCATCTAAATAAACAACCAAGAAAACATCTTTTTCATTGGTGAATGCTATGTCCATGGCCCGCTAGAATGTGGCCCCTGCATTTTTCAAACGAAATGGCATTTTTTCATATTTGAATCTGCCCCAAGGAGTAGTAAATGATGTCTTGTCTTGATCATCCTCGTGCACCAAAATTTGGTTGTACCTAGAATAACCATCTGACAGTGACATCTGGGAAGAACCAACAACTATTTGAAGTATATAGTCCTTCTTCGAAAGTGGATAGTTTTCCTTGAGGGACACTTTGTTCAAGTTTCTGAAATCTATGCAGAGCCAGATTTCTCCAGTCTTCTTTCTCACTGGGACCAAATTTGAAATCCAATCAGAGAATATTATCGGGACAATAATATCGGACTTGAAAAGTCTATTTACCTCTTTTCCAATTGATGGTAGCAATATGGGATTTATCCTTCTCAAAATTTGTCGAAAGGGTTTTTTATCGTACTTGATCGGAATAGTGTGTTGAATGATGTTTTTGTCATCCACCTTTAAATCTGCATATTCCCATGTGAAAACATCAAAAAATTCAGAAAGTAATTTAATATATTCAGCCTTTACCTCGGGAGATAAGGACTTGGATAGTTTAACCATATTTGGTTTGTCAGTTGTCCCAATGTTTACATATTCAACACCCTTTTCAGTAGGCATCAATGTAGGCTTCCTTGCTACATCATCTTGGTCAAACAATTCTTCCAAAGGTATGAGACCTTTTGGAATATTGTTGTCTTTCAGTTGTAGTATATGCATTTGAGTTGCTTTTATATCCTGGTCATCTTTATCAAAAATTTGATCTATAGAACAATTCACAAATTCTTCTTCACCTTGGAGAAATTTATTTATCTGCTTATCATCCCAGAAAACTTGCTAATATCGCAAGTTATCGGGAACGATGGGCCGGTGTTTCACGTGAATCTCAAACTTCCTGTTTGAAAATATGGGGATCTTAAAATTGCTTGCAGCTTTAGCCAATGAATCTACCATGAGGTTTTGATTCCTTGGCACCACTGTAAGTATAAACTCCTAAAACATTTTCAAAATATCAAGTACAACATTCCTATATTGTCTCATTCGAGGATGGTTAGCTTCATATTCACCTTTAACTTGCTTTATCACAATTTATGAATCACCATACACAACAATCCTTCTTGCACCCAGTTTCTTCAAGATCTTTAGGCTAGTAATAAGTTCTTCATACTCGGATTCATTTTTAGTGCAATAAAAATATAACTTATAAGAGCACAATCTAACATTTATAGGGACCTTAGTCTGCTGATGAAAAGGGTTGCAGACCCAGATTACAATGCCTGCCCCATATTTCCCCAGGGCACCATCAAAGTCCATGGACCATAGACCATTCGCATCCTCTAAATGCTGAAACTCTTATTTACGTTTTGGCTCAATTTTATGAACTGTCTCTTCATTCTTTTCTGAACTTTCTTTTGCTTTATCCAATGGTTTTTCTGAATATTGTGACTACTTACTTTGATTGTTGTTATGACTTTTTCAATGCTTCCTCTAATTTTTGTTATGATGAGCTAGGCAGATTCACCTTTTCTTTTGCTATAAATTCTCTAATATAATTATGGATCTCTGGAACATCCTCTACATCTACTAGTTGGTTGGCTACATCATTTAAACCTCTATCATTAAACAAAATGAATGACTCTAAATATGTATGTACAAAATTTATAGAATTATTGTTAGGCTTTTATTTTCTTATGATCATATATTTCATCTTAGTTTCACGGTACAATTTTCTCAATTGCCCGAAAACAGGGATAGTTTCATAAGAAAAGTCTAATTGCAATGTGCCTCATAATTCCCCCCTAGAATCTTTACGACAACATGCCAAAGCGTGGAAGTATGTTAGCTACCACCACATCCATTAGAACATTCTTTGCCGGAATCTGCTCTAGGGAGACTACAAAATCTTTAATTAGGCCAATACAATGGACTCTACCTGAATCGAAGGAGTATAAGTCATGGTAGGGACGAGTGATGTCAAGGCCCAACTTCTCCATTATGTATTTTGGCATTATATTGTGGGAGGCTCCGGAGTCTAACATGGAATTATGTAAAATACACTGGTGGATTCTTATACTCAAGTAAAAAGGAGGAACCTTGCTATCATCTTCGACATTTACCATGTCGGGTTGATCATCTTCAACATTTACCATGTCGGACAAAGGATATACTTTAAGCATCTTGGCAACATGGGACTTATACTATTATTCTTAACAATCTCGGTTAAAGGAATAGACACTTTTAACTTTGAAATTCCTTTTTCTAGACTGAAGGGAGTGGTTTTGTCTACCTCTTTAATGACGATGTCTCGTTGTCCAGCATGGTCCTTTGATGGAATTTATTTCTTCTTATTGTCCTTTTCCTTATTTTTTGAACTTGTGGATGGTTGATTTACCTTGTTTTGATTTGTGATCATAGGCTCTTTTCCCTTACTCTGATTGCTCGAAAGACTCTGCCTTGTTTGAGTGTCTTTCTGCTGAGATGCTCTCTTCTGAATGGGATTAACCGACACATCTCTGCTCCTCAATGACATCTGTCTATTTTGTGAACTAAGTGAATTCAAGTACCCCCATTGGTAATCAACTGATTTAGTCTCTAATTCATGATCATTAGCAAGGATAAAATCTTGATCTTTAGGCTGATCTTTCTTTTCAAAATACTCCTCATCTTCGGTCAAAAACATAGGCAGATCATCATCTTTGAAAAGGTGTTAGGTCCCTATATTACTAGTATAGTCCCTTATTATTGTTAGTATAACCCCCTTATTTTTATTATTGTACCCCTGTAAACCCCATATTGTTATTATTGTGCCCATAAATTATTATTGTTAGGTCGGCTAGGATTACATTGTGGCCCCACTAGGATTACATTGTGGCCCCATGGACTCCTATATATAGAAAGAAGGTTTTGTAATTTGAATCATCGAAGAATTTTTCATTTATGTAATGTATTGGAGGTTTCCCCCTCGAAGTGGCTTATTTCTAAGGCATTGATATCTCTTTTCTTCTATTTTTGGAGCTGGTTTCCCAACATTTGGTATTAGAGCTTTGGATTCTAGGGTTTCGCTACTCCAAATAGGTCATCATGGAATTTTTGCTATAACTTGTTTTCTAGGAAGGTTTAGAAGTTGAAATTTTTAGGGTGCGAAGCCGAAATCCTAAGGACATTTTCGCAAAATTTCAGAGCTTCGTTCGCAATATTTTCGGAGATATGATCTGTGGAAGGTAGGGCTTTTTGCAGCCTCCTGAATTTCACTTAAACAGGTCATCACGGCATTTTTGCTATAATTTTTTTTCTATGAAGGTTCAGAAGCTAAAATATTTAGAGCGCGAAGCCGAGATCCTGAGGAACATCGTCAAAACTTTTCAGAGCTTGTTTCGCAATATTTTCAGAGATATGATCTGTGGAAGTTACGTCTTTTTCAGGCTCCCTAATTTCATCTCAAAGAGGTGATCGTGGGAAAATATTCATAACTCTCTCTCTGAGCATCAGATTGGAATTATGTAAAAAGTTACTGGAAGTACACAGACCGTAGTTTCCTGACTATAAATTTCAGAGCCAAAGGAGCAAACAGTGACACGTGGCAAGTCGTACAAGTTCTCTCTACTGAACCAGTCCATAATTAGGTCATTGTGGGACATTGGACATAAGTTTTTCTTGAAGAATCCAAATCAAGTCAGACCTATGGCATTTGAAAGAAGCTTTAGAGGAATACTACAGGGCCAAATTTTAGATATTGAGGATCTGCAATTATAGAGATAATTCAATTTCATTATAGAGCTCTGCAAAAGCAAGTAAAAGGTGTGTATTTTTTTCCCGAATTGCATAAGTCTTGTTTGAAGAATCAAGTTGAATTGATTCAAGGGCATATTGTAGAATAGATATCAGTATTGGTTTCTAAAATGGCCCCTAAAAATAATTTAACACCCATTAAGCCTTTAGAAGGCTTTACTATGACTCATGAAGACGAATAATGGCAACATGACATATCAAAATTACAAGAGCAAGTGCAATAAATTTCGCTCTCGCAAAGAGAAACAAAAAATGACATGGAAGTTTTGAAGAAAGGTGTGGAAACTAAGATGGATGGTTTGAAGAAAAGTGTGGAATCTAAGATAGATGGCATGGAAGCGGGTAGGGAATCTAAGATGGATGACATGGAAGCTAAGATCGACGAAAAAATGGAAAACATGAAGAATGATCTAAAAGAAGACATAGAAGGTTTGACAAAGTTGATACAAGAAATGTTTCCTAATGGTGAAAAGATAGTAGAGAAAACTCATGATGAGAACAAAATAAATGTTAATCGTGATTTCATAAACTCTAATGTTGGTGGGAAGAACCACCATATTCCAAAAATGGATATGAGGAAGTTTGATAGAAAGGATCCTGTAACATGGATACTACAAATGGAGCAATATTTTGATCTCCATAATGTGCAAAACACACAAAAGGTACACATTGCAACTTTACATTTAGAACAAAATACATTTTTATGGTATCAATGGCTTTGCTCCCATATAAAAATTGTCATTTGGTCAATTTTTACAGAGGAAATGATAGCACATTATGAGGATACAAAGATCAACACCTTCTTTAGCCAATTGATAAATCTCAAACAAAAGGTTTTAGTGGGGGAGCACATTGAGGACTTCCAAAAATTGAATATAAGGGTAACTGATATTCCAGAGGAACACAGGATTGATCTCTTCATAGGTACTTTAAAGGATAACATCCAACATGAAGTTCACGTTTTGGAACTTGATTCATTGGAGAAGGCATTCAGGTTGGCAAGAAAAATTGAATGTAAAATTATGGCGACAAGGAAGCCTACCACTCACTTCTATAAAGAAGGAAGTGTTGTTACGCCTAGATTTCCACAACCTACAAGGTTGACACCACAACAATTGGAAGAAAAAAGAGAAAAATGGCTTTGCTACAGTTGTGATAGAAAATACACTAAAGGTCATAGGTGTGCTGAGAAGAAATTAGTTTACATAGATTATGAAGAGGAAGAAGAAAATGAACAAGAAGAGGATATACACCAGGAACCAACCCTAGAAGAGGAAGAAATGAGTCTGATCATATCGTGTAATGCATTGGCAGGAATTACCACTCCTCAAACTCTCAAGATAGAAGGACATATCAAGAAGAAAAAGGTAATAGTGTTGATTGATTCAAGTAGTACCCATAATTTTATTCATTGTAAGGTAGCCAAGGAATTGAATTGTGTCCTATACCCAGCACCAGAATGTCAAGTGATGGTTGCAAATGGAGGAACTATAAATTTCTCTGGAAAATGTCATAATATCAAGCTAACCATGGGGGAATATTTATTGAATAGTACAATTCTTTCCATTCCTATGGGAGGTGCTAATGTTGTAATAGGAGTATAATGGTTACAATATTTGGGGACGGTAGCTTTTAATTTTCAAGAAATTTTCTTGAATTTTTTTTCAGAAGGAAAGGAAGTCGAATTACGGGGTATTGCAGGGAAGATAGGAAAGATAATAAGCTCTAATGTCATGAAAAAGCTTCTAAATAAAGACCAGCGAGGCGTAATTGCACAATTATGCTCACTAGAAGTTCCAACATAAAAACCATATATTTCTGCAGATTTCCAAAAAGTCTTGGACAATCATTCCAAGGTGCTTGAAACTCCCAAAGGACTCCCACCTATTCATGATCATGATCATGCTATTCATTTGATTCCAGGAAGTGTTCCTCCAAACATCAAGCCTTATAGATATCCTTATGTCCAAAAGATTTAAATTGAACATATGATTGCAGAAATGTTAGAGGCAGGTATAATTCAACCTAGTCAAAGTTCTTTCTCTGCTTTTGTAGTATTGGTACACAAGAAGGATGGATCATGGTGCATGTGTCCGGATTATAGGGAGCTTAATAAGATCACCATTAAATATAAACTTCCCATTCCTGTGATTGATGAATTACTGGATGAATTAAATGAAGCAATTTATTTTACCAAGTTGGATCTTCATTCAGGATATCATCAAATTAGAATGAAGACTGAAGATATTCCGAAAACAACATTTCGAACTCATGAGGGTCATTATAAATTTTTGGTCATGCCTTTTGGCCTTACCAATACACCTTCTACATTTCAAGGGTTGATGAATTCCATTTTCAAACCCTTCATTAGAAAATTTGTGCTAGTATTTTTTAATGATATACTAACCTATAGCAGGTCCTGGAAGGATCATGTTCAACATGTTGACAGGGTGCTCAAACTATTGCAGGAGAAACAATTATATGCAAAAACATACAAATGATTATTTGGAGTACAAGAGGTGGAATATCTAGGTCATATTGTATCTCACGAGGGTGTTAAGGTAGACCCTAACAAAATTAAAGCCATTAAGGAATGGAAAGCCCCCACAACCATAAAGCAGTTGTGAGGATTTCTTGAGTTAACAAGGTATTATCACAAGTTTGTTAAGAATTATGGGAGAATAGCAACACCTATAATAGCATTATTGAAGAAAGATGCATTTTCATGGACTCCTAAAGCAACTAAGGCCTTTGAAAATCTTAAAGAGGCAATGTGCCTAGCACCGGTCTTAGCTATGCCAGAATTTACAAAAACCTTTATTGTGGAATGTGATGCCTCAGGAAGTGGAATTGGTGTTGTTTTAATGCAAGAAGGAAGACCCATTTCTTTTGAAAGTCGTCCAATTAAAGAAAAGTATTTACAGAAACCTCTTTATGGGAAGGAAATGTTAGCAATACTGCATGCACTAAAGAAATGGCGAACTTACCTAATGGGAGGACACTTCAAGGTAAAAATTGATCATGATAGTCTTAAACACTTTTTGGAACAAAGACTATCTTCAGAAGAGCAACAAAAATGGGTCACAAAGATGTTGGGTTATGACTTTGAAATAATCTAAAAAAAAGGGAAGCTAAATGTTGTTGCAGATGCACTCTCAAGAAATAATGAAGAGGTGGAAGCATTGCTTTGTGCCATTTCTATTATCCAACCAGATTGGATAACCGAAGCAAGATATGAATGGAAGAAGGACAACGAAGTGTGGACACTCATTCAAAAGTTGCAGCAAGATCCTAGTACATCTGATACATTTAGTTGGAAAAATGATTCCTTATGGTACAAAGATCGCTTATATATTTTTAAGAATTCCCAACTAAAAAAAAAGATTCTTTTGGAATTGCACACTTCTCCTTTAGGAGGACACTCAGGATTTTTAAAAACTTACCACAGGGTGAAGAAAGAATTTTTTTGGGATGGCCTTAAATCTGATATTCAAAATTTTGTGGCGGAATGTTTGGTTTTCCAGCATAATAAAGTTGAGACAATTAAGACCCCGGGACTTCTACAACCTTTATCCATTCCAAGTCAACGTTGGGAGGAGATTTCAATGGATTTTATCACAGGTTTACCTAAGTCCAAAGGAAAGAATGTCATCATGGTGGTAGTTGATAGACTTACCAAGTATGCACACTTTTGTGCATTATCTCATCCATTTAAAGCAAGTACAGTTGCTACTACATTTATGGACACAATTCAAAAGCTACATGGAAACCCAAGAGTCATTGTGAGCGACAAATATCCCATTTTTACTGGAAATTTTTGGACGGAGTTATTTTCTTGTTTGGGTACTCAATTAGCTCATAGCTCATCTTATCATCCTCAATCTGATGGTCAAACTGAGATCGTAAATAAATGTTTGGAAGGATATCTTCGTTGTTTTGTATCCGATAAACAAACACAATGGGTCAAGTGGTTACCTCTAGTTGAATGGTGGTATAACACTTCCTTCCATACTGCAGCAAAAATGACCCCATTTATGGCACTTTATGGATATCATCCACCATCCATCACATCATCTTTAAGAGAAAAATCGAAGGTTCAAGCAGTGGAAGATCACATCGAGCATCAGCAAGAAGTTCTCCAACTCTTAAAGGATAACCTGAATTTGGCACAAAATCGAATGAAACAACAGGCAGATCAACATCGTAGCGAGATAATTTTTGATGTAGGAGATTGGGTATTTTTACGGCTACAACCATACAAACAAATGTCCCTCAAGCAAGCTAAGAAGGATAATAAATTATCGCCAAAGTACTATGGTCCTTACAAGGTGTTGCAAAAGATTGGTACTATGGCATACAAATTGGAGCTTCCCGCTTCTTCACGAGTGCATCCAATTTTCCTTGTTTCATGCTTAAAGAAGGTTATAGGTGAAAATCTTCCAGTTCAAACAATATTTCCAGAACTTGATGAGGAAGGAAAAATCATATTGGAACCTGAAGCGGTCACGTAAACAAGAACTCGACAGCTACGGAATCGATCAATTTCAGAGTATCTCATCAAGTGGAAGAACTTACCCACTGAAGATTCTACATGGGAGGATGAGAATTTTATACAGAAGCACCCAGAGCTACTCAAGCCTTGAGGACAACACTTTTTTGAAGGAGAGAGGCATGTTAGGTCCCTATATTACTAGTATAGTCCCTTATTGTTGTTAGTGTAACCCCCTTATTGTTATTATTGTACCCCTGTAACCCCCATATTGTTATTATTGTGCCCTTAAATTATTATTGTTAGGTTGGCTAGGATTACATTGTGGCCCCACTAGGATTACATTGTGACCCCATGGACTCCTATATATAGAAAGGAGGTTTTGTAATTTGAATCATCGAAAAATTGTTCATTTATGTAATGTATTGGAGGTTGCCCCCTCGAAGTGGCTTATTTATAAGGCATTGATATCTCTTTTCTTCTATTTTTGGAGCTTTCCCAACAAAAGGAGGTTTTCCTCAACAATTGTGTCTTCATCTTCTTCTTCTCCTTAGGCATAGTTCTGTTGCAAGGGTTTCCTAATTTTTTGTTGCTACTGTGGTGGTTATTCAGGAGCCTTCTATTCTCTCTGCTTGATCCTTAACTGAGGTTGTTTTTTACCTCTATAGTTAGGATTTATAACCTCAGGTTGTCTCTCCGTGATGGACATCCTGTCAACCATTCAGTCAATAGTTCTTATCAATGTATCCATCTTAACATTAGAAGATGAAGTGGATGGTTCATCTTTAATAATAAATCTCCTCTCATTCCTAGCTCTAGCTCTCTTCATCAAAATATTTGCTTCAACGATGATCGCGTTATTTTTCATATCCTCTAGCATAGTTGGATTTCTTTCCCTTAATTGGGAAGCCATGTCATGATCAAATGCATCTAGATAATGTATGAGATCTAAGCCTGGAGGAGGCTTGATCTCAACGGGAATTGCATTGTAAATTCTATTGAAGCGAGTATTGAAATATTGGACTGATTCATTAAGATTTATTTTAATGTTCTCATACTCAGCAAGCAATTGTAAATGAATTTTATTTACCTCCCACCGGGCTATAAACAAATCAATGAGCTGGTCTGGAGTGGCAATGGAATTAGCAGTCAGAGACCCAAACCAAACTTTGACATCTCTAGAGAAGATCTGGGCTATAATCCTCATTTTTTCATTTTCAACATCAACTTCCTCCAAATCTATGAAGTCAATGACCTTAAGAATATGTTTTCTTGCAGATATGGTATATTTTTCATCAAATAAGGGAAGTATTTGGCCATAACCCTGAGGTAAGTCATTCAATTGGGCGGGTAAGATAAGTGGGGAAAATATTGCCATGATTCCTGCTGAGTGAATTGTTGGATTGACATCAGGAGGGATTGGTTGAATATGTAACACAATAGAAGTTTTAGGTACTAAAGTAGTAGGTATGAATGATGAGGTCAAAGGTACAGATGAAAAAACTACAATTGATTGAGTTTGAGGTTTAGTTGAGACAGACATTTCCTCTTGATGGTAGAATTGGATCCAATCTTTGATGTCAAGGTCATATTTGGGCTCAATCTCTTCGAAAAACCAATCTTTCAGAGGACTAAGGTCTAATTCATATAATGAATTGAACTCAAATAGTATTAAAGGATTGAACACTATGTTAGATAAATAGGTTTCAGACTTGGATTTAAACAATGAAAATTCAAATTTCAAATCATACGGTATATCTTCAAGAGAAAGTAGTTTAGCAGGTAGAGAAACTAATCTTACCAATGGAACTGGTCCTGACTGGATTTTTGTAGTTTGATATGTATGCCTTCAAAAAATCTTCTCTGGATCATCTACTGGATCAACTGTATCAGGATCAGTATTTTCTCTAGTATACCTTCTCGAAGCCAGCTCTACAATATTAGCACTGCAATTATCAAATCAACCTTTCTGAAACATAACCCTATCATCCAAAGGCTTAAATTCCAATGTTATTTTTCATACACCCATGAAAAATAATTCTTTTGTTCCCCGACAATGGCGCTAGTATGTTATCACTCCACCATATCTCTAAAGCCGAAGAAGAAATCCCAATAGAGGTAGCCACAAACCAATATTTTGGCTTGGTATATAGCCCTACCAAGTTGGAGATGGATCTCTCCACAAAAATCACAGCCAAGAGGGCTGTTTAAAAATGTTTTAGGCTAGCTATGAGTTCAGGGGTTTTGATTTGATTTGATTGGGTTGCTGGATGAGGATATTAGGTCAAAGAGGCTAGGTCAGGGAAAATAGGATTAGGGTTGCATAGATTCAATGGGGAAAGGTAGGTAGAAATTCTAGCACATTAGGGTTCTTGGGATGGAATGATTTAGACAAGCGATGAGCTAGGAAGAGCATGAAAGATGAATTCTTCCTAAACTGAAAGAAGGATGAACATATTATGAAAACTTTCCCAAAACAGAGCATGTGAGATGAATTTTGTTTCTCTAAATTGAAAGTGATCATACAATAGACATGAAATGGAAAATGGACCAACAATACATTCATACAAATGAAACAAGAGAAAAAACAATGCTAGACAACCATACCACAGGTATCCCAAAGAAATAGTTGCAACACTTTTATTAAGCTCCTACCAAAATGATTACAATAGAGTCTCTGATCAATATTCCAACATCCAACTGATTCCAACCTGTGAAATGACTTAAAATTTACATGATATAGGCCTAAAAACCACTTTATCTCATCCTCAGGGGTCAAATCCTTGAGTTGAGGAAGAGATCCACAAAAATCTGAACTGATAGCTGAAGTGTAGGGAGGTCCAAGTGACTCCTCCCTAATTACAATGAAACTAATTCATTTGACTTCATGATGACATTTAACCAATGTATTTACCCCTAGATAACTTATCTACATCATATTTACATTTAATTTTATCAATTACATAATTAAAATCATCATTTCCCAAAGTGAAAATCAAAGTTGCAGTGAAAACTGAGAAAAAATCAGAAATTTGTCAAGGGCACCATTTTTATGCCAGGCGCGGCCTCATAGTGCTAGGGGCGCCCTCCAGGATGGCTTTTTGGAAATCCTATCCAATATACTTTCAAAATATGTCTTTATTTTTCTTAATAGAGTTGATTTTCTCTGTCAAAAAGTGATTCCTCCACAGCTGGCCAGGCGCGCAGCGCCAAGGCAAAAAAGGAGGCAGAACATTGATTTTTTGTGTTTTTTCACCTTTTCACGTGCCATTTGTCCAAAAAAAAGGCTATCAAGGTTGCTTACTTGGATGTATTGATCAATTTTCATCTTTTGGTGGTCTTCATTTAGCCAAGAAGTGACTCAAACAAGAGCACAACACCTAGGGCATTTGTGCTCCTGACAGTTCAGATGTCATAAGACTGTCTAGGAATACATAGAAACTTAAAATTTTCAAAATTTGACCCAAAAAATTTTCAAATTTTTCTAATTGGATGCTGATGATGTTGTTAGGCATGGAGTGAGGCTTAAGCTAGTATTTCAATCCTCCTTTCCTCTTCTTGCATGGTTAGAGCTTCAATTTTTGCATTGCCTCTTTTAAGTTTGGCCCTTGCAATTTTGTTTTTCTTGGCATAGTGCTTGGCCCTCTTTTTCAATATATCATTATCTCTATTTTCCTTCTCCATAAGCTTCTCTAGGTGTTGGTTAGCTCTGTCAATCCATTGCTCCCAGTTCACATTGATTACCACTGCAAATTGTTCATTCAAAGTGAGCTGATTAGCAAGCTTAACCTCATTTTTCCTCTCTAGTTATGGATCTCTATTCAGCCCTCTAGTCCTAGGCCTTCTCCTTGCCACTTTTTCTTCTGCCTCATTGGTTTCACCATATTTTTATAGTGTCTCTTCAAGAAAAACTTTGGCTTTTTCTGCCTCTCTTTGATCTTTGATGAATTTCACTTCATCAATGACATGTTTGGTCTTTAGCTGCTAGTTCTCATGCTCAAGAAATTTAATGACAAATTTAGACATGTTAAGATTAGTTTGTAGCTCCTTAATCTTGGCTTCTTTCTCCTTGATGATTGTGCTAGTTATCTCATCATCATCATGCTCATCTAGGTCAACAAGTTCAAAATCATGTTCTATCTAATGGAGGTCCTCCTCCTCATGTCTGATCTCTACGTGAATCTCTGCCTCTGTCACCTTTTGCTTCCCTTTTTCAACCTACTTTTTTGATGTAGAAGGCAAGGACCCTTCCACTATGTGTGGAGCAAACACATGCATGTGACCTCTCTGGTATGTTTTTACCAATGGCTCTATCTCAGCCATAGTAGCCTTCTTAGGCTCACTGATCTCAGCTCTGCTAGGTGACCCAGTCTCAATGTGAAATGGAGATGATGATGGTGAAATGGGAAAAGCAGACTGATCTAATGATGATGCATGAACTATGGGTTGAGATGGAGGAATGGATGTGGAAGGATGAGATTATTAAGGCACATCTTGGGAATGTTGAATTGGTGGAGCAGTGAATATGTCATTAGCTATGAAAGTACTCCATGAAATGTTTAGTTGTTTGAGGTGATGGGGGACTATGATATTGGTGAGGGAGTGATAAAAAATATTGTTCATTTGGTGCTCATATTCTCTCCTTTGGACAATATATGCCATCTTTTTAATGCTCTGGAAGAGGTAATATAGTATGTTGAGCATCTTGACCCTTGTGAATTTCATGAGTTGCCAGATATGATAGGTGTAAATTCTAGAGAACCTTCCTTCACAAGAAAAGTATTTCATGATGATTTTTATCATGGGGGAATATCTCTCCAGGAGGTAAGAGAAAGGAAAAATCCCCTTTCTTTCATTCTTGTATCTAGGTTTGATATATGGCTCAAAGTAATGCTCCTCCAAGTATTTTTGTTTGAACCATTTTTCACCAACATTTGGGATTCCAGTGGCACCTGATATGCATTAGGGGAATTTTGAGGTCTAAAATGGGCCTCCTAAGGAAAACGTACAATCAAAATTCACTTTATGAGAATCAATCACATTTTAGGGGATGACATTATCCTGAATGGTTGAGGTGGCATTGCTTGAGTTAAAGGTACTTACTTGTCACATTCTCAATAGTGAATAAAAACTCATGGTTAACCATGGTAGTGCTCTAAGTACTTTTAAAGTCAAAGTAAAGTACTCATAATAAATGTCATTTCACACTTTTTGAATAAAAATATATTATTGTCATTTCATATTTCTTGAAAAAAACAATGCATATCCCTATACATTTATTATATTATATTATATTATATTTATATAGTATATTAATTACATGTTATTATACAATTTAAATAATATAAATTTTAATTAATAGCATATAATATAATTAAGAATTTATAAATTTATATTTATATTTATTTTAAGTTATTTAAGTACAAAGGACAAATGCATTAGTTGTTCAATGATAATGAATTTTTCTTGAAAATCTCATTCTTATTTATAGTCACATCAATACAATTTTTTTATTAATTTTGTTTTGGTACAACTTTTGAATTGAATTTAACTATGGTTACATGGATTGTGGTGCAAAAAGTGAATTGCAAATTCATAAATATTATTTTATTGGTTTAGTTATTATTTTATTATTTCCTTAGGAGGCCCATTTTAGACCTCAAAATTCCCCTAATGATGGTAGTGGACATAGTGAAAGTGACACCAAAAAGGGTTAGTTCGTTGTCATGGAGATTAAAGATGAATAGTTTGCTCAACATAGGATGGTGTTTGACCCTTTGTATTTTCTCACATAATTCAAAACATCCTACATGCTTAAAACATGTCACAGTCATGGGAGATGCCATGAGTTCCCAAGTATTTGTTGGATCAAGTCTAAGGATTCTCCTTCATTTGTTTGGTCTCCTCTCCTTTATTTCTTCTCCCTCACTGTAGTTTCTCTTATGTTCTTCTTCCATAGGTGTCTTAGTGTGAAAACCTTAGGGAGATGGAATGATAATGAAAAATGAGTGTTGGGAAGTGGGAATGGGATGGGGAAATTTAGGGAGATGGGGGAAGGGGTTTATGAAATGAGGGAGGTGACATGGAGTAGTGATGATGGGGGATTTGGGATCGAGGATTTAATTATAGGTTAGGGAATTGGAGCCTAGGCAAATGAAGCACCTAGGTCTTAGGTTTTCTAAAGAAAAGGGCTTAGGGAAAGGGGATTATGATATAGGGCTTTTGGGAAAGGTCAATTATGACATGGCAAGGGAATGGAAGTGCTAGGGAGTGAAATTGAAATGTAATTATGGATTTGATAGTGGTACTATGGTTTCAAGCTCAAAATAGACACCAAATATTTTAAACTAATTAAAACACCACAAAATCAACTTGATAAGAAGAGGGGTGGTGCAATTGTGGCTTACTTGATTGCTGGAGGCTGTAGAGCACCGTTGCTAAAGTTTGAGAGTGATGCCATGTGTTTTGGAGCTCCCTGATCATTTTCAGGCAAGCTCGCAATGCACAACACGGGCGATCCCTCTCTTTTCCAGGGGTGTAGTGTACAACGTAGGTGTGCAACATACAATGCAAGCACACAACGTAATACACAGGAGCGCCCTCCTTCTGCCAGGAGTGCAGTGCTGCCTCTGTTTTGAAAATTTCGCCTTATGAATTTGGAAATCGTGCTTTTGGTGAGGTTTCTCAATGATAGAAAGAGAAAATGAAGTTTTAATTGATGTCCTTTGGGTTTAAATACTTTGTAGGATTTCATTTTGATGATTTTAAAACTCACTTTTGCAATGTTCAATTTAACTTTTAAAACCTTGCAAAATACCTTTTAACTTTGTCTTGTTTGCTTTGCAAATTGATCATGTTGGAGTAGCAAATCTTCATACTTTGAATTTTGATGTGTTTGGCATATGGAATTGAGTTGGCATATTTGGGAAACTGAGTACTTATTACATATAATGGACATAAAATTACATAAATAAAATAAAATTACATCTCTATTTTTTGGAATAAAATTACATTTTGGAATTAAACTCACACTTGAAATCAAAATTACAACTTCAGAAACCATATTTACATGCTTGCAAATCCTCTTTATATGGTAAAGGGATATTATTTGGATCACTCTCATACTTTTTTTGACCTTATGCAATGAAATGGTGTTTTATTTGGACCTTGAAGAATGAAACCTAGAGACCTAATGAAGATTTTGAGTGACCAAACTTCATGGTGACCTGAATGACATAATGACATGATGAAATGGACTTTCATGACTAAAGTATGCTCATAAAGACTTGAAGGTGGTCCAGAAAATATGAATTTTTGAGGAAAAGTGAATTTTTTTTATTAGGGCTACCATTCATGAGTAAATTTTTGAATGAAGACCTAGGTGAAATGAAAAAAAATTCTAAGCGAGACCCTAAAATGATATGAAAAGAGTGTTTTTTATCACTGATGGTAGGATGAAAATACTAACCCTGATGCCTTGCATAGTTTTGAAGGAAGTCTTCCAGGTGTCTTCTTCTTTGACTTGAACCTAGTGATATACTAAATTGAAGTCTAGCTTCATAAAGTATTTTGCTTGTTGCAACTGATCTAGCATCTCATATATCTTGGAAAATGGGTACCTATTCTTGAGCATAATTTTGTTTAACGCCCTGTAATAAATACACATCCACCAAGTCCCATCCTTGTTTGGAACTATGATGATAGGGGACCCACATGGTGAGATAATTGGTCAAGTGACGCATTGTTCCAATAGCTACTCCAATTGTTTCTTTACCTCACTTCTATAACACACTACCCATACAACCCAATGTTTGGAAATGGAGAGTCAAAAAATAGTTGGATCTCATGATCCACCTTCCTCTTGGGAAGTATCCCTTTAGGTTCCTATAATACACCCCTATATACCTATAGAAACTCTTCCAAATTTAGTTTATGTTCCTTAGTGAACCCCTCAAGGTATGAATTAGTTATCATGGACTTTTCTTCCATTGGTTTCACCTAAAAGAAACAAAACATACTTCTTGATAGAATTGATACTCTTTTTGTCCTGATGTGAACTTACCAGGGAAGTATTTCACTTGCCTTTGTGCATGTTTATGATGAAGTATTTTTCATAAATAATGAGGTGATATTGCTTCGATATTTGCATGAATATACATCAAGTGTAACTACATCCAATTCTATTTCATCAATAAAATCATCATTAATAGAAAATTTGATTTTTCACTATTTTTTTACCTTTATCTTTGCCTCCTTGTTGATCCATTCCAATGGATGTGTGCTTGGATGGTCACAAGTTTATAGTCCCATTTTCTTGACCACATACACTACTACGAGATTTTCTTGTGGTCTTGAGTCAAATAGAGCATATTTTTGTGTTCTTAACTTGTACCTTTATAAGGAAGAGGTTTTTCATGGGCCTTATCTTCCTATTGTTGAAGGATATTGAGATTCACCCCCTTCTACAATGATGTAGAAACAATTTTCTCATCAACATCTGTGTTGTTATCCACCTGATTACTTGAATCTATGGCCATGATATTTTTATTCTTAGCATATTTCTTTATGTTCTTCAATTTGAGCTCCAGATGCAACTTTCAACACTTATCCTTTATGTTTCCATTAATTTTATAGTGGTCGTGGTTGTTTTTTGGATATTTTCACTGGTTTATTGTGGCTATTGTCTTTTTGTCTTTTCCTCATTTCCACTTATTCTTCCCCTCCTTGGAAGCTTCCTAGTGTTCCTTTTTCTTTGACCCACTTGATTGCCCTTTCTTTTAGCCTATATTATCTAGGTATTATGCGTATACATGAGCTTCATCCAATGCTCTAGGTTTGAAACACATCACTTGCTTATGGACATGGATGTGTAGGCCCCCAATATACTTGAGGAGTTTGTCTAGGTTCTTTGCAAAGATACCCAACATTATGGCTATCTTTCTAAATTGTGTGGTGTACTTTTATACACTATGCCCTTATCTTTTCTTGAATTAATTTCATTAGATCCATTATTCCTCTACATACCTAATAGGGTGAAACTGTAACCTTATGAAAGTTTGGAAATTCTCCCACTTATTCACTAGAGGATCTCCCTCTAACCTTAAGGTCTCCATGTGGCTTTCGCACCAGGTCAGGGCATGGCCCTCTAGTTTTATAAGAGTAAACTAATTTTCCTATTATGAACAATAAAATAAATTTCTAACTACTAGAACCAGTGATTTAACTTCAAAGCATCAATCTCACCTTGATATAGCTTGATGTCAGCCTTCACCTTCATCTTGACCAGGGACTGTGAATGTTTCATGACACTTGAACCAGATTGATACATCTTAGTTTCTTTCTTATACTCCCTCTCTAGTTCTTCCTAATCCCCTGATCTCCACACTAATCTAACATGTGCAATAGAACCTACATCTTCTCATAATAGCTAGAGCTTATTATTAAGGGTACCATGAGGAGGATCACATTATGGTTTATATCTGTGACTTGTGCTTCCTTCCATGAAAACCTCACCTTTGTGGGATCTTAAGGATTATTAATTGACTCATTGGCTATTGCTATGGTTTTATGACTTTTATCTCAACCAATCTAGATCACCTATAAATATCCACAATATGCCCAAATAAATATGTTTTGATACCAATATGATCCATAAATTATCATGGATATTCCATTCTATAGTTCATCATAACAGATCTATTAAGGTATAATAAAAATCCAAAATCTACACTAAGAGCGTTGATTTATCCCTAGATTTATGGATTCGTAAATTACATTTTTATGCTTATGCGTGCAATATATGAAATATGGAAAATAGAAAACATACACAAATACAATTACTCACAACCATAATAACACAAGATATGAGATAGGAAACCCTTATGGAAGAAAACAAAACTAGAAGGTGAGGCCACTTTGATCTCTCTTTCTTTGAATGGAAATGTTTGCACGTATAAATAAGTGAGACCTGTGGAACATGGGATGCTATAGCACATAAAACCTCTATGTTTTCTCTCACTCTATCTACTATCAGCTAATCTACTCATTTATGAAACAAAATGCACTCCAATAGAATAGAACATGTTTTCCCCCTAGTGGTTTGGTTGTAATATAGCTTGATAGCCTACTATAGGTTAAATTTGACTCCTTCAACTCTTAACTAGATTTACAATCTTGACTCTTCTTGAGTCTTTTTCATCATAATCATGTGTATTTCCCATTTTGCATGAATAATTGGGGCTGACATGGCATCCTCTTGAATCATGGTGGTTAAAACAGGAGGGACAACTTCCCGGTACCATAACCTTTGCATACATACTCTGACTGAGGTGATTATTGTGTGTTTGTTAATATATATGTGTGTAAAATAGTTCTAGGGGTGAATTACTTAAGGGAAAAAATTTGAGCCCCCAAAAGCACCACTTAATGCATCAAACTTCTTTCAGAAGGTTTCAGATCCCAATATGCCAAAATGGGACACGCCTGTAAATGGTATCGTGAGATAATTCCTCCTATTTTTCCATTATAAAGGAATCAATATGGATGAAAAAAAATATAATGATCCAATTAAGATCATACCACCCAATTTTTGGAGGATTTTTCTCCCCAAAGGCTTTTACTCAAAGAGGTGAATAAATTTTCCATCCACCTTCTCCTTGGAGTACCATTTAGCCTTGGCAGCTACACTTTTAACCCAATCTTCCAAAGGTCATGCTACTCCTATGTTGTAATATTGAAACTATTATACAAAATAGTGTCCTCTATTAACTTTGCTTGAGCTTCTGGTGCCAAGTCCTTTATAAAAGTTAGGACTTGTTCCTCTTCCAAATCTAGCATGGAAATCTCATAGAGTTTTAAATTTTCTACATTCACCATAGAGTAAATGTGCATGTGCAAAGGTATATTGAATATATAGGTATTTTCTCCCATCTTATCTATTATCGCAAAGGGACCATATTATAGAGCCTTGATTTTCTTACCAAAACTGTGTCTCCCACCTTGAATGACTTCCTTGTTTTATTTTGATCATTCATGGCCTTATGTTTTTCCTGTTACTTCTGCAATGTCTCTTATACCTATATACGGATTTAACTAATATTATCAAAAACAAATTTGTTTTTAAGGAATCTCCAATGAGATCCTCCCTCATGCCTCTTTGTTTCCCATATGCAATATCCAAAGGTGAAGGTGGAAAATATCCAAAACATGTCTCTAATGAGGAGTTACCAGTGGAAGTGTGGTCTTATCTATTCTAAGAGTGCTTGATATATACCATATTTTCATCCCAAGTCTTCGGATTTTTCTGATTGTAACCCCAAAAAACCCAATTCCTATTGACTACTTATATTTTCCCATATATTTGTGGGTGGAATTATCTAGATGTATTCAAATTCATTTCCATATTCTCCCATGATGTAGTAAAATATACAGTGAGAAATATTTTTTCCTTTTCGTAAACGATGCTCAATGTTATTCCAAAGTGCGCCCAGACATTTCCAAATAATAAGCTCACTACTTCTTGCCAGATGATGGTATATTTATAGGGAATTATAACGCACATTTTTATAAACCTACCAAATACCACGTTAGGTAGTCATGTACCTTCCTGGGTGTTGGTAAACATCCCACAAAGTCCATGGACTTCTAGTAAAGAAAAAGGAAAATGAATTTTTGAAAATGTAATTTGGGTAAATTTATCACAAGAAGCCAATTCGTCCCTCATGAATGTCAAGTCATCTCAATGACTGGATGTGTTTTTTCACACCTAAGAAGAACTATATATTGATATATGTCCTCCACCCAAAATGGAAAGCAAGTTTAGTGGTTTCTGAAATATGTTATGATGCAAGGGAAAGTTGAGAATTTTTTAGACTGTATATCTAAAAATGAGTGTGATTTCTCCCATGAAGATGATCTAAAATTTTTAATCTTTCCTAATATATATAATACTAGCCTTCCCATGAAATATGGTGATAGATGATGCAAAATTCTATAAAAGATAGTTTGAATTTCCTAGGCTAGATGAGTGATCTTCTTTATGGTCTAATACCTGAGCTTCCTATGGCATAAGAGCTGGAATTGACGCTTTTTTATGATTGATATTGGTGATATTTCCTGTGACTTTGAGGATTTGACTTAGCTTCTTAGTAGTTGGATTTGGGTCTTAGAATCACTTTGAACAGATTTTATAAGAGGAAGAGTTTTTTTGGGTTCTCCACTTGGAGGGGTTTTGCCCTGGCTTGGAGCCTATATCCTGTGTTCATTGTCTTTTTGTGATCTTCATGTTTATGTTTTTGGTAAATGTTTGATGAAAAGAACACATTAAAAGAAATAATATGCTATCAAATTCACAAATAATTACCCTGATAAGAGAATTTAGTCCTAATTCATAACCACATTAATTTCTCAACATGGTTTCAAAGCTAACGTTTGAAGAAGGAGGCCTGAAGATCACCTCTTGTTCACATTTTTGAAGAAGACCTATCACTATTGAAACAGTCACCGCTACATCTAAAATAAGGTCATCATCCTCAAGTCTGCAACATCCAAGGGGGCCAAAATTTATACTCTTTATTCAAGGCATCACATATATTAAATCTAAGTGGCTTACATATTATAACACACAGTTTGTTCTATGGATCGTTCTCTTATATTTGTAACTTGATCTCATAATTTGTGGCTTGCTTATAATTTATGGTGACTTGCATATATACGGGATAGAACCTTTTATGGTTTGTTGTATTACTTTGTGTCTCATATATGAACAAACAACTCACTCTAAGAAGCTTGAACATACTACATAGTCTTGATCTATAATCTATGTCATCTGCATTATATGATTCATATGTCATGTATATCTTGCACTATTACCCTGTGGCTCGGATATATACATTAGTGGCTCACACCTATAAAACAATGGTTCATTATTCTTATGCCTCACATTACACATTATGGTTTGTTGTTTTTGTGGCCCGCACCATAATTTTTCTATGGATCAATCATAATGTGTTTACAATGGCTCAATAAAATCTGATGGCTTGAGGCTCTCTCATCAATACATATTGATTTCACTCTGTGATGGCATATTAACCTCACTCTATGAAGGAATATTGATCTCAATTTTTTTTGGCATAGAATTTCTCTCTATTTCCTTGACATTGCCCTATACTCATGTAGCTTGCATATGGATATTTTTTCTGGCTCGTAGAACAACATATCACAATGACTTAGATATAATTTTGACCTACATACCCTTGATGCTATTAGTATTATAGTGATCCAAGTAACAGTGATATTTTGACCTCAAGAACGAGAGAGTTGATAATCTAGAGACAATGACCGAATGTGACAATGATCTATACACAACAATATATAATAGTGACTTGACATTGTCATAGAGAAATGGTGTTGACTCTACATGGAAGTAAACCTGGGCATATCAATGATTATGACTTTACTATATGATGATAGTGACAGAGTAATCTATATAACAGCATGATCATAACCTACATGATGGAATTTTGACATATGATAGAATATCCTCACACATACGACAATGACCAGATGTGACATGATTTAAAAATATTGTAAATTTTGACATGTGGCATGACAACATCTGACAATAATGGTTGATGAAAAGAAGTGTGGATCATCTCTAGGTGGACAGAAAATATAGATGAAAGAAATATGATAAATTATTTCATATCCTAGCTTGAAGACCAAATCAATGAATATATATGAATGGATTAGCTCATCTCTGTTTGAGTTTGGAAGAAATTATGGTGTCTCTTTTGAATGAATGTCAAGACTATATATTTTCAAGATGGACAGGTAAATTTTAAAATGGTACATATGATTTATGTGCATTCCATGACCTATGCAATTATCTTATGATGTTAAGTCCTTTAGGTCATGGTGACGATCATGAAAATGGGTCTACATAAAAATAAATTAGACCGATGTTGCATATGAAGACCAGGTTTTATAATCAAATGAAATAGATAAAAGGGAATGTCAAACAATTTCATTAGGATTTCATAGGATGCTAGTAGAATTTTTCAATACATGGATGACAAGTCTTGATAACTATAAAGTTTTTAGTTTTTTTCATAGAATTTGCAATTTCCATCATGAAAAAGCTTGAAGACATAAAAAATCTATGGTTTTGCAACTAACTCTCTTGTGTGGTTGTATAACTCTATATTTTGTAAGTGATAGGTCTTGGCATCTAAGGTTTTTAAACCCTAGAAATGTATGGAATGAAAGGAGAAACCCTAGAAATATAAACCATAACTTATTGTTTCCATTGTGAAAGGTAAATGAACCTAGTTTTTAAGAATGGAAAGTATTATATCATGATGATGTGAAGGCAAGCTTGGATGAAAAAGGGTCCAATATTAAGAGGGAGTAAACCTTCCTCCAGAGATAAGTATTTATAAACTCCTTGATTATTATTAATTTCATTGTCTTTATCTTTTGTCTCCTTGCTCTTTCATAAGTCTTATAATCAATGTTGCAAATTAAGACTAAGTTCTATCTAAATCTTAACTAAACATATGAAATACTTGAAGGAAAATGGCATAGCATGAATAATGTGAAGGAAGGATCAGTTTTATGTATGCATCAAAGAATAATAATAGTTGGATAGAATATCACTTACTCATCTGGAAAGAGGAAGTTGAAAAGACCCTGATGCATACGATATTAAGCTCAAGTGAATAAACTATAAATATGTTACAATAGGCCATGCAAAGGAATGTTGACCTCAAAGGGAGCTAGTAGCAGAATAATTTTTCACCTTTACTAAAGGCTACTGTAATTTGGAAACTCTGATATAATGGAATATGATTTGGCTCCCTAGAAAGACATATTGTAGAGGTATATGTAGAGGCTAGAAAGATAGCAATTAAGATCATTTGTTGGATGATATTGATCTACCTACAGGTGTGGATTTATCATGGAACACATGGATTGTATGGATAGAAATATTGATGGCTTGGATAAGCATGAAATCATAGCTGATATTAGAAATTTGATATGAACATTTGAATATGAAATGTCAAATAATTTATCTCCATCAAATGTTTGACATCCAGGAAGGTCGAATCTCAGTAATGATGCAAGAAAGGAGTCTTGCAACTAGAACTATATCTCCATGAAATAATGAGTAGTTGATGTATCGATGAGGTATGAGAGTAGCTAAATATTATGGTTGAGAGAGAGTAAGGACCTCCTCCCTGGTTGAGAGGGGGTGATGAGGGACACCATATTCTCCATGTGTCATCCACTAGGTTGGGACTAAAAATTGTACATCTAGTGAAGGAACTGGGAGGGAGAATGGAGTATTGGATAAGCATCTGGGACCAATACTTCTTTAGGATTAGGAATCCAAGATATAATTAATCTTGTGGGTTGACACTCTTTGACGATTAGACAGGGTATCCAAGATAAGAGTGGTCGAAGAGGACTCATATTCTTTGAGGATTGGGAATCTAAGATACGAACAGTCTTGGAATGACATATTTGGTGAACATCTAGATTGAGTGTGTGCCTTGAACATATTGTGGTGTCAGTGTCCATGTCTATGCCTCCCATTATTCTGCTCTAATCTAGTGGATATTTAGAGCTTGTTATTCAAGGCCTTGTGATTATTGAGATTTACAATGTTGGTTATGATGTTGATGCTTAAATATGGCTTATCAATCCGACTCTTCTTATGAGAATACTTCAATTTGAGAGAATCATTGTACTAGTTTTGGAATTTTGATAGCTCCCTAGTTAAGAGGGAGTGTTATAAAATATAACTAGGCTTGGTCTTCATAATTATTGTTGTACTTGTATCATTGTGTATTTTATGTAAAAAGAAAAAAGGATAAAAAGAACAAAATAATTTTATTTCATTATTTAAGTATGTTATTCATGCTTCTAGGATTTATTGAGTCAAAGAGTCAATGTCCTATTTGGAATTATTTTAAATAAAATGGAAAAAGAATATTTGAAAATGTAATTTGTGTAAATTCCCCACAGGAATCCAAGTCAGCGCTCTTGGATGTCAAGTCGTCTCAATGAATGGATGTGTATTTTCACACATAAGAACAACAATATATTTTCATATGCCCTCCACCCAAAATGGCAATCAAGATCAATGGTTTCTGAAATATGTTCTTAGGCAAGAGAAAATTGTGAAGTTTTGACATTGTATATTTGAAAAGGAGTGTGAGTTCTCCTATAAAGTGTGATCTGAAATTTTTAATCTTTCCTATGTTAGATAATAAGAGCCTTCCTGTAACAAATGGTGATAGATGATGCTAAAATTCTGTAAAATATAGTCTGAACTTCCTGGGCTAGATGAGAAAGCTTCTTGATGGTTGAATACCTAAGCTTATTATGGCATAAGTGCTATAATTCATGTTTTTTTTATAATTAAGATTGGTGATATTTCCTATGAATTGGATAACTTGACTTGGATTCTTGGTAGTTGGATTTAGGTCTTTGATTTCTCACTTTAAATAGATTCTATAAGAAGAAGAGATTTGTTGTCCCTTGGAGGGGTTTTTCCTTATCTTGGATCCTATAACATGTGTTCATTGTATTTTTGTGATCTTCATGTTTATGTTTTTGGTAATTAATTGGTGAAAAGAACACATTAATAGAAATAATAAGCCAACAAATTCACAAATAATTACCATGATAAGAGAAATCAACCCTAATTCATAAGCACACTAATTTCTCAACACTTCTTCCCAAGGATGATTGGGTATAAGAAGGGATTATATAGGCACTATTTCCTACTACTATGGTTTCTATTACAACAAAGCTTTCATCCCCTTGTGAACCTAGCTACCTCTTCTTGAATCCTAGTTCGATACACATACCTCTCAAAGTTGGCCATTATCTTCCCTACACCAAAATTCCCTACAACCTTGAAGGTGTAAGTTTCTTTGATCAGTTTTGATCCCTCGCCTTTAGGAACACATAACTTATCTAACCTATAGAGTAACCCATTTTGGAGATGGTAGTCAACTATTTTGTCACCATTGTGCACATGAATTTGGCTTTGCATCTATTGAAACAAATCCTTGAAGTATTCATCCTCTGTATTTTCCTCTCTATATGCATCATGGGTGAAATTATCCATGTGCATAAGAGTTACCAAATCTTTGATATTTGATGTGGGTGGCCTTGAAACTAAGTCATCAAACGTGTTTGTGTTGTCCTCCTTGTACATTAACACTAAATGAAACCATTGTAAAAACTCCATCCACTTGTAACGTCTAGTTTTTTGTATCCTATTCTAGATGTAGGTACTATAATGGCTAGTACTCTATGTGGATTATTGTCTCCTTTCCCATCATGCAATGTTTCCACTTCTTCACAACTTGCACCAGAGCATAGAGCTCCTTGTTGTAGGTAGGGTAGTTAAGAACAACCTCATGAAATACTTAAGAATTGTAGCATATAGGCTTTCTTCCCTGCATCAATATCACTCCTATTACATACCCACTTGCATCATTCTCCACTTCTAAGGGGTGTTACAAGTTCGGTAATGAAAAAATTTATGCTTGATTGATATTATTCTTTAAATCCTCAAATGACCTTTTAGGGCACTTTCACCAACATAAAATATTGACATTCATTGTTATGACATGGAGTGGTTCTTCTAATGTTGAAAAATAGGCTATGAATTTCCTCAAGTATTGTGCAATCCCAACGAAACTCTTGATATTAGGAACATTAGTAGATACTCACTACTTCATGATGGCCTGTTGTACCGTAAGAGACAATCCCTTAGCTGTGAGAAGGAATCAGTGCTTAAGACATTATCTGATTATGTCACAAATGAATATATATCTGTCTCTGTCTTATAAACCCTTAAACATTGATTATGTAACCCTTAAATATCAAATCCATGCATGTTTTGCAATGCTATATTCCACTTATGCTGAAATGAATGAACGGAAGAAAAAGAGAAGAGGACTTCAATCTGATATGTTGTTTCAAACAGAATCTATCATTTTAAAACCCTGAAGAATTTTAGTAAAGATAAAGTTAAAACAGAGGAGCGCACATTAAGGTTTGTTTAACTCTTAAATACATATGTATAAAGAGACCTGCTGCTCATTACTCTATTTTATTCACATATAAGAAAACATTGTGTAAACTGGATAACTTTTCAGCATAAGCAGAATGATAGAAACTTGCATACTCATCCATTAATTTTCCATTCTTGAGTACAAAAATTTGGCTTCAGGGTTCAAAACTCGGAACCTGTTCCTTTCTTGGAATCTTCTTTAAATACAAAATAACAAAACAGTTTCCAGCGATGAAACTAATTCTAACTGCTTTAACTACTTACAGTTACGGAGGTACATGCCTCAAAAAGGTCCTATTACATTTTACATGATCTTGAGAAAATAACATAACGTGAAATTGAAAATTCCTAATCTATAAGAATAGCCGCTTCTGATACGGTTGCTGAGTCAACGACTACTTTTTGTTGAGATGCTAGGATTCCTTTTGCTGAGTCCATTGAGAATGTTTGCACTTTTTCCATATCTCACTTTGGGTTGTTTATGAATTCTTGAAACTATGATATTCCAACATGAATGCAACAATCTGACTGTGTGTAGGTATTTCTGTGAATAGAGTCTTCACCATCCATAACAAATTGAAATGCCTTTGCAAGAAATTAAACAATGTTTCTCCTTTTAAAATCTGCGTCTTTTCATGCCTGTTATCCATCTTTCTTTTTGCCAGTATTAATGAATCTTCATAAAATTTCCATTACAGAATGTTTCCTTTCTCTGTCCAACATGAAGGTAAACCTATTCTTGTCAATTTATCAAATGATATATCAAACTTGTTCACTGTCTCTTTGATTCCCAGTAGGCTTTTTTTTGTAACTTTCCGGAGATCATTCCTAACATTGATTTGTCAACTGTAAGGTCATTATCTTTGCCCAGAATTTCTATAATACAACTCAGAAATGGTCTATTCTCAGCATCAAAAATCTCCAAATTGAATTCTTCACCTTCTAGTTGAAATTCTTTTGAATTTGGTCTCCAATGAAACATACACTGATTAAATTCTTCTCCTGAAAGGTTTTCAAAATAACTTGCCAATGAGTCTTCTGAGAATTGAAGTGATGACTCGTCTTCGGAGAAACAAAACGCTTGGCGAATCAACTGCGTCGACACCTGTAGAACATTCTCCCCCTGTGAATTCATTATAAAGCACTTACCGGGATACATTGAAGAAACCAGCCAACAGATAAATTCGGGAAAGAAATGAGCTTTTGGGATACATGCAGATAGGAAACCGGATTTCTTCATGGCAGAAAAAAACTGGGGAATTCTCGGCATTTAGGGTTACTTGATGATAAAAGAGGGGATGATTTACGGAAGACATGGTATCTTGGATGTCTCTCTCATTGTCCATGAGGGAAATGTGGCTAGTCGAACCAAGTAGTGAAAATCGCTTGGCCATGGCTATACAAACAACAGAAGCAATCCGTATAGTAGTGGAGAATGAAAAGGTGGCGACGACACGACTCGAAGGGGAAAAAAATTACAAATAATTTGAAAATGTGATAAATATCAATTTAAAAGCCGCGCAAACCCGTAATAAATGCCTGAAATGACGTGTAAAAATCCGTTGACAAGGTTTATCATGGATTACAGCTGTCTTCCACTTTGCCTCATGACGTCATTGCAGAGGCTCCTGGAGTACGATGAAAAAATTTGGCTCGCCCCCCCGCAATGAATCTACACCGTTGATCCTTGTTTACCCCGCGGTCAAACAGGTCAACTACCGGGGCACTTGATTCAATAACTCACGAGCTCTTTGCGCCTCCGCACTTTATCATTTGGTTATAATCTTCAATACTTGCTACTTCCGCTCGGAGACTTGCTCGACGTTTAAATGTGAAACTATAATATACATCCAAATAAAGTTTAACAATAAACTTAATTTGCATCGAGCTTTTAGAAACATTTCTTTTTTATGTTGCAGTATAAAAAAATTATACTATAGCTTATACTTTTTCTAAATTTCAGATTTTTTTTCCTTTTTTTTTAAAATTTTCAAAATAAAATAGAAAAGGATATGCAGATGATCCACAACATCTGGCTCCACCTGGGGATAGTGTTTTTGCCACGAAACACTAAGAACCTGCAGATCAATGCCTTCACTTCGGGCATGGAGTCAATAATTGCTAAATGAAAAATGTACAATGATAAAACCGGATATATAAAATGATGGTCAAACAGCTCTTAGTGTTGGAAATAATGTTTTAGATATTGCCCATTCACAGACATATCTATTACTTCTCCTTCAAGACTTTCCAACATGAAGGTATTATTCATCCTGGCCCCACTAATTTTGAACGGACCGTACCACAAAGGATAAAATTTTCCATGTTTCCCTTTGTCTTCCCTCCGAGTATCCCATCTTAATACCAGATCTCCATTCTGAAACATGATTTATTTTGCTTTCCTGTCAAATATTGTCTTCATTTTTTGCTGGTAAGTAAGCAAATTCTCTCGAACTTTATTTCTGCTTTCACTTAACTCCATTACATTATTCATTCTTCTAATCATGGCATTAGGTTCTTCTTAAGCATCTTGAAGGAAAGAAATCACAGGTTTCAATGCCTGAGTACCATATACTAGTTCATAAGGTGACTTACCAGTGGATCTCCTAGTGGTCATCCTTGTTGCCCATAGAGCAAAAACTAGCTTTGAATCCCAATTCTTCTGGTTTTCATTTATTGTCTTCTTCAAAATTTTTACTAATGTTTTGTTAGAAGATTCTGCCAATCCATTTCCTTGTGGATGATAAGTTGTAGAATGAGACAATATCACATTATAAGTCTGGCAGAAATTAATAAACCTGATTGAGTTGAAAACTTGGGCATTATCTATCACAATCTTTACTGGACATCCAAATCTGCTAAAGATGTTTTCTTCTAAAAAATTCATAACAACCAAATCATTTGCCTTCCTAGTAGGGATTGCCTCTACCCATTTTGTAAAATAATCTGTAGCAGTAAGGATCCACTTAAATTTCCCACTAGATGGTGGATTGATTTCTCCAATGAAATCCAATCCCCATTGTCTGAAAGGTTCTTCAACAAAAACGGGGAGAAGAGGTAAAGGGGCTAACCTTTTCTTTTCTGTGAACACCTGGCATTTTTGACAACTTCTAATTGTTTTATATACATCAACAAATACAAAGGGCCAATAAAAACCTGATTTGAGAACTTTATGAGCAGTTACCTTCCAAATATAGTGACCCCCGCAGAAACATTCATGATATTCTTTAATTACTTCTGAAACTTCCTCCTCTGTCAATCATAACAATAACACACTAGTAGGATCTTTCCAATATAGCTTTGCTTCAATTATGACATAAGGTTGAGCCTTGAGTTTTAAAGCTCTGTATTTAGCTCTATTTATTGAAGGAGGACAAGAAAGAAAGCATAAATAGTGAATAATATCCTTGTACCAATCTGAGCAGAGGAATTTATATTTAATTGCTGACTTTGATTGAATATTACCTGTTTCTCCATTGACTTCCTCTACAGGTTCCCAGTGCTTGGAAATTTGACTCTGTTAATAATTTGGCCAGTCCCAATCCTTTGATCAATTTTGTTGGTTTAACATCCAGGTTGTATTCTTGGATTTTAGCAATCCATTTGCCTCTTTTCCCGTCTACATCGCTCTGTACTAAAACATCCTTTACAGCAGAATTAGGAACATATGCTAAAATTTGGGAAGGAAGAATATAGGTTCTGAATGCTTTCACCAGAGCATATACTTGTTTCTCCAATATATTATATTTTAATTCTGCATCTCGGAGCACCTTACTGAAATATGCTACAGGTTTTCACACTTTTCTTCATTTCTCTGTAATAACACAACATCAATTGTTGAGGAAGGCGCAAATGAAAAAATTTGAAATGGCTTCGAATAATCTGGACTAATTAGAACATGTGCTTCTTGTAGAGCTTCTTTAATCCTTTGAAAATATTCCCTTGCTTCTTTGTCCCACTTCACCTCAGCATCCTTTTTCAACATGTCTGTTATTTTCTTGGCAATCTCTGCGTAATTAGGAACAAATCTTCTTAGAAAATTAATTTTTCCAAGAAATCTCTGAATATCTTTCTTACTTCGGGGCAGTGGAATTAACTGTATTGCTTCGACCCTTGCTGGATCAATCTTCACTCCTTGTTTGGAAACAATATGGCCCATCAATTTACCCTCCTCCAGAGCAAACAAAGATTTTTTAGGATTCAGCGATAATCCATATTTCCTACACTTCAAGAAGGCTTTTTGCAAATGCTGTAGATGTCCCTCATCAAAGTTTGAAAAAATTGTGACATCATCCAGATAAATAACCACAAACTTATCTCCTACAAATGCAATATCCATTGCTCTTTGGAATGTGGCCCCTGCATTCATTAGGCCAAACGGCATCCTGGCATACATGAATGTTCCCTAGGGTGTAGTGAAAGCAATTTTCTTTTGATCTTCCTTCTCCACAACAACCTGGTTATACCCTGAAAAACCATCTACCATAGATAATATGTAAGCTCCAGTCACTTTTTGCAAGACAAAATCCATTTTTGGCAAAGGATAATTATCTTTCAATGAAGCCCTATTCAAGTTCCTGAAATCTAAACACAACCTTATCTCTCCATTTTTCTTTCTGACTGGTACAAGATTGGAAACCCAATTTGAATATCTGAGAGGAACAATTATTTTAGCCTGCAACAATTTCTTTACCTCCTTTTCAATCGGGGCCAACAACAATGGATTGATTTGTCTGAGTTTCTGTCTATGTGGTTTGACTCCATCTTTCAATGGGATTTTATGTTGAATAATATTCTTATCATAAGTCTTCAAATCATCATATGACCAAGCAAATACATCCTCAAATTGTTTGAACAGATCTATGTACCTTTGTTTATAGTCCTTCGGAATGCCTTTGAACAATTTGACCATTTTAGGCTCATATTGAGTTCCTAAATTACAATCTTCCACATTCTCATCTTGATGTGCTTTCTTCTGATTCACTGCCACATCATTAGCATCAAACAGTCTTTCGAGAGGTACCAAACCTCTTGGTAAAATATTGTCTTTCAACTGAATAATCTGCTGATCACCAATCTTATTTTTCAGAATCTTAGACATATCAGCCAAGTCATTTTCATCAGTTTCCAAATCAATATGATGATATTCAAAATCTTCAATCATCAACAAAAATTGCTTAATCTGTTCATCATCCTAAAAAACCTGCCAATGTTTGAAATTGTCAGGGATCGAAGGTCTGTGTCTCATCTCAATTTCATATCTTAGTCTTGGATTGATCGGAGGTTTGAATGTAATGTCTGAAACTGCTAAAGAATTATCCATTCTATTCTCTTCTCTTGGGATAAAATGTAGGTTGAAAGCTTTAAAGTAGTTTTCAATTAAATCCCATACCTCATTCCTATATGTTCTTAACCTGGGATGTTTAGTTTGACACAAATTCTTAACTTGTCTTATGATTAATTCAGAATCACCAAACACGGTCATAGACTGAATTCCCATTTGCTTAGTTGTCTGCAGAATAATGATTAATGCTTCATATTCAGCTACATTATTGGTGGATTCAAACTCCAATTTGAAAGAGAAAGGTACAAGGTTGCCTTCCGGAGATACAAAAATGAAACCAACTCCAGTGCCTTCTTTAGAAAACGCACCATCAAAATAGCACTTCCAAAGCTTGTTTGAATGCAGCTCCTTATGTACAATGGCTGAAGGGAGCTACCCTTGTGACTCTTCAACAAATTCTGCATCTTCATGCAGCATGAAGCAAGAGAGGTCCTCCTTCTCTTGGCCATAAATAGGTGAATTACCTGCATCTTTCTTGGTAGCAGTTTTTTGAAATCTAGTTTCTCTATACAACCTCCTTTCTTCCCCATTAAAAATAGGAATGATGGCATATGTAAAATCTAACTTCAAAACTCCTCCAAGATTTGCCCCCCAAGATCTAGATAATAACATACCAAATCTGGCTGGAATATCTGCCACTACCACATCCATCATAATGCTCTTGGTTGGGATTTGAGCCAATGAAACAACCATATCCTTAATAAGACCCACAAACTTCACCCTTTTGAATCAAAAGAATAAAGGTCTCTGTATGGCTTAGTGATTTGTAAATTTAACTCTTTCATCACACACAATGGCATCAGATTGTGGGATGCGCCAGAATCTAGCATACAATTATGTAAAAAAAAATCATGTAACAGAAGTGATGTATAAAAAGGAGGGACAGACGAATCTACCTCTTCAACATGAGGCCCAAAAGTAACCACTGGTTTTTCTTCTTGCATATTTACTATATCGCCTTTCATCAGACTGAGATAAATTGATAAATTCTGCAATCTCCTTCTTATAACCAGGTGTTTTGATTAACTCAAGAAGAGGTATTTGAATTTTTACTTTTTCCAACTCTTTCGACAAACTGAAAGTTTGATTTTGTTTTGTCAACTTTTCAGGTTCTTCTTGATTTTTATTGGAATTTAGACTTTGATTAGAAACAGTAACAACTTTCTCCAAAATATTAGGATCTTTAATCCTTGTTTGAGAAGCCTTAACTTGCTGTTTTTCCTTCTCTTTTTCTTCATTCATGGGTTGCTTCCCCTTATCTGATTTCTTAATCTAGTTTCTCTGTAATGGAGTCGCCATTGGAGCAGGTACCGATTCTGATTCTTTTTCCTCATCATCTTGAGTTCTTAACCTCTTCTTTGACCTCAAATCGTATTTTTTATGTAATTCTGATTGCATGAAGTTTGTAAACTGTTTGCAATAATCATCCATCTCTTCTTGATCAAATGAAAGATCAGTTTCTTCATTTTCTTCCACTTTTTCTTCCTTCCTCAGTTTCTTCTTTTGTTTCATCATCTTCCATGTAGATAGCAGAAATTTGAGCATCATCTTCTTTTTCATCATCATCATCTGCTGAGCGGGATGGAGCTGCCTCTATATACAAAGGTGCTTGCACCTGATCTTGATCTTTCCTTTCTCTTTGTAGAATCTGCAGGGACTGTTTTTTAAATTAGGGATTAAAAACCCCTCTACTTTGTCTTGCAGGCTTATTATTATCTATTTCCAACTTCACCAGTTTATTAGAAATTTTTTTTATGACTTTAGTCATATCGTCAATTCTCTGATCTTGAGATGAGGCTTCTTCTTTAGCTTTTCCTTTATCTTGAACTTTACCAACAATGGACATATTGGCCTCAATCTCCAAAGCATCAGTTTGAATCTGATCCAAAGTGGGGGACCTTCTTTCTCTCAATGTGAAACTGAAATCTGGTTCAAATGCACCAGCAAAAATGACCCTTGCTCCAATAGGAGGAGGTTTCATTTCCAAAGGCAAACTATTATACAATTTGTTAAATCTTTTCACAAAATCATTCATATTTTCATTAGATTTCTTCTTTATTGCATTGAATTCTGTCAAAGAATAACCATGGTCCCTTTTTTCACCCCATCTCTCGGTGAAACGTCTTTCTAGTCCATCCCAATCATTTATTGAACCATTAGGCAATCCTTTAAACCATTTCCTTGCCTCTCCACTTAGAGACTGAACAAAAAGTCTCATTACAACATCTAAATGCTCAACATTGAAATTCTCAGCAAATGTGAAAAACAAGGGCAAGTGTTGTTCTGCAGTTATTTCATCTTCACCAGTAAATCTAGGGAGTAACTTGAGATACTCCTAAGGCATTGCATTCATTGGTTGGGGTAGATTTAATGGTGCATATCTATTCATCAAGAAAGCAGGGGCCGCCATGTTTATGCCCTGGTTAACTGCTCCTTGAGCGGGGGTAAAATGAATACCAGTTGTAGGTGGGGGTGAATGAGGTGGAACAACTGATATAGGGATTGGTGTATGAACGATTGCAGAAGAGCTGGCAACTATATGAGGTTGAGTTTCTGTAAGAGGGAAAGACACAAACTCAAAAGATTGCTCTTCTAATGTAGGTTCTTGAAAATGAATGGGTGATGGTGAGCATTCTTTTTCCGAGAAAATGAGTTTCTTGGAAATATCCTTGGATGAGAAAGTGCGTGAACTGCTTCCTGGTGCAAGCAGTGTAGCGTCTGGTGTATCAAATATTTTTGGTTTCTGGCCCTTATTTGAAACAAGCTTCTCAGGATCAGAAAAAACAGGAACTCTTTGCTGAGAGGTATCTGACCTCGTGTGAGGTTTCTTAGGAGCCAGAGCTATTTTAAAACAAACACAGCTTATTATTTCCTCCTCTCTGAACAACCAGAGGAAATTTAAAATAAAACCCAGGGAAAACCTTCGAATCTTCGTCCCCGGAAACGGCCCCAATTTATGTTATACCTTAAGAGACAATTCCTTAGCTGTGATAATGAATCAATGCTTAAGACAATATCTGATTATGTCACAAATGAATATATATTTGTCTCTGTCCTATAAACCCTTAAACATTGATTATGTAACCCTTAAATATCAAATCCATGCATGTTCTGCAATGCTATATTCCACTTATGCTGAAATGAATGAACGGAAGAAAAAGAGAAGAGGATTTCAATCTGATATGATGTTTCAAACAGAATCTATCATTTTAAAACCTTGAAGAATTAAGTAAAGATAAATTTAAAACAGAGGAGCGCACATTAAGGTTTGTTTAACTCTTAAATACATATGTATAAAGAGACCTGCTGCTCATTACTCTATTTTATTCACATATAAGAAAACATTGTGTAAACTGGATAACTTTTCAGCATAAACAGAATGATAGAAACTTGCATACTCATTCATTAATTTTCCATTATTGAGTACAAAAATTTGGCTTCAAGGTTCAAAACTCAGAAGCTTTTCCTTTCTTGGAATCTTCTTTAAATACAAAATAACAAAACAGTTTCTAGCAATGAAACTAATTCTAACTGCTTTAACTACTTACAGTTACGGAGGTACATGCCTCAAAAAGGTCCTATTACAATTTACATGATTTTGAGAAAATAACATAACGTGAAATTGAAAATTCCTAATCTATAAGAATAGCCGCTTCTGATACGGTTGCTGAGTCAACGACTACTTTTTGTTGAGATGCTGGGATTCCTTTTGCTGAGTCCATTGAGAATGTTTTGCACTTTTTCCATATCTCACTTTGGGTTGTTGATGAATTCTTGAAACTATGATATTCCAACCTGAATGCAACAATCTGACTGTGTGTAGGTATTTCTATGAAGAGAGTCTTCACCATCCATAACAAATTGAAATGCCTTTGCAAGAAATTAAACACTGTTTCTCCTTTTAAAATCTGCGTCTTTTCATGCCTGTTATCCATCTTGATTTTTGCCAGTATTAATGAATCTTCATAAAATTTCCATGACAAAATGTTTCCTTTCTCTGTCCAACATGAAGGTAAACCTATTCTTGTCAATTTATCAAATGATATATCAAACTTGTTCACTGTCTCTTTGATTCCCAGTAGTCTCTTTTTTGTAACTTTTCGGAGATCATTCCTAATACTGATTTGTCAACTGTAAGGTCATTATCTTTGCCCAGAATTTCTGCAATACAACTCAGAACTGGTCTATTCTCAGCATCAAAAATCTCCAAATTGAATTCTTCACCTTCTAGTTGAAATTCTTTTGAATTTGGTCTCAAATGAAACATACACTGATTAAATTCTTCTCCTGAAAGGTTTTCAAAATAACTTGCCAATGACTCTTCTGAGAATTGAAGTGATGACTCGTCTTCGGAGAAACAAAACGCTTGGCGAATCAACTGCGTTGACACCTGTAGAACATTCTCCCCCTGCGAATTCATTATAAAGCACTTACCGAGATACATTGAAGAAACCAACCAACAGATAAATTCGGGAAAGAAATGAGCTTTTGGGATACATGCAGACAAGACACCGAATTTCTTCATGGCAGAAAAAACTGGGGAATTCTCGGCATTTAGGGTTACTTGATGATAAAAAAGGGGATGATTTACGGAAGACACGGTATCTTGGATGTCTCTCTCATTGTCCATGAGGGAAATGTGGCTAGTCAAACCAGGTAGTGAAAATCGCTTGGCCATGGCTGTACAGACAACAGAGCAATCCGTAAAGTAGTGTAGAATGAAAAGGTGGCAACGACACGGCTCAAAGGGGAAAACAATTACAAATGATTTGAAAATGTGATAAAGATCAATTTAAAGGCCGCGCAAACCCGTAATAAATGCCTGAAATGACGTGTAAAAAGTCGTTGACAAGGTTTATCATGGATTACAGCTGTCTTCCACTTTGCCTCGTGACGTCATTGCGGAGGCTCCTAGAGTACGGCGGCAAACTTTGGCTAGTCCCCCCACAATGAATCTACACCGTTGATCGTTGTTTACCCCGCGGTCAAACAGGTCAACTGCGAGGGCACTTGATTCAATAATTGACGAGCTCTTTGCGCCTCCGCACTTTATCATTCGGTTATAATCTTCAATACTTGCTACTTCCGCTCGGAGACTTGCTCGACGTTTAAACATGAAACTATAATATACATCCAAATAAAGTTTAACAATAAACTTAATTTGCATCGAGCTTTTAGAAACATTTCTTTTTTATGTTACAGTATAAAAAACGTTATAATATAGCATATACTTTTTCTGAATTTCAGATTTTTTTGCCTTTTTTTTTTCAAAATAAAATAGAAAAGGATATGCAGATGATCCACAACAGTAAGGTTGACCCCCATGTGCATATTCACTGATGTATTTCATCTTGGAAATAAGTTCCAGAACAGGAGTGGGTACATGGGTTTATCCACACACTAGAAACGATTCCTATGAATCGGTACCTTGAGATAGAATTGCGACATGGAACTACGAACTAGAAAAATTTGGTTGAATGGACTAACATTTAGTTTTGAATATAACTTCCGATGCATACATTCATTCCTTCATAAAGTTAGAGAAAAGGTTTTTAAAAACACAACTTCGCTAACATGGAAGCAGCCAAATTGGACCGCGCAGTTGGAGCAAGCATTGGAGTGTTATAATGTGATTGTGGAAGAATATGATGAGGATCTACACAATATTGATATCACAAAAATGGAAGGACACCACGAAGTTGTTGGACCTGAACCTGAAATACTCGATATAGCTAAGCCCGCTAAAATGAAGAAGGTGAATATCAAATCCGAAGAAGAACCAAAATTTACAATGATTGGAGATTAATAGGATGAAGACACAGCTAGAAAAATTATGGATTTTTTTGCACAAGTATCAAGAGCTCTTCCCCACGAAATTTTATGAATTTAAGGGAATATTAGGGGACCTAGGATTTATGAGGATTCCCCTCAAACCTAAAGCAACACCAGTAAATAAAATACCCTATAGGTTGAATCTGAAATACAAGTAAAAGTGGAGGTATATTTAGATAAAAAGATCAAAGTTGAGATCATTGAACCATTCGAACAGTCTGAATAAGTAAGTCCTACGGTGGTGTAGGAAAAGAATGCAAAGGAAGATATCAGGATATGTGTAGACCTAAGAAAGTTGAATGATGCATGCTCACATGATCCTTTTCCCACACCATTTACAGACGAAGTATTGGACAATGTAGGAGGAAAGGAGGCTTACTCTTTCACAAATGGCTTTTTGGGTTACCATCAGATCAGAATTGTTCCAAAATATAGACATAAGACAACTTTTGCTACAGAGTGGGGCTCTTACCAGTACATGGTGATGCCTTTTGGCTTGAAGAGTGCTCCTACCATATTTTCTAGAGTTGTAGTTGCAGCTTTCAAAGAGTATATACACAAGTTTTTGGAATTTTACTTTTATGAATAGACCATCTTTGGGTCATTGAAAAAGCATGTTGTGAGCTTAAGGTTGATGTTGGATACCTGTAGGAAACCCAAATATCATTAAATTTTAAGAAGTGTATCTTTTGTGTACCATTTTGCATATTTTTGGGCCATGTGGTCTGTAAGCAGGGGTTAATGGTGGATCCCACGAAGATAGCACTGATTGTGAACTTGCCAACACCAAAAATAGTTACACAACTGCGTGTTGAAGATTGCAACAAGAAAAAGTGAAGGAGGCATCCTAAAACATCTTTCTTGATCCTATTTGGAAAGTGATAACCTAAACTAGGTGGGGCCCACACAGGTGATTTTTGTCGCAAAGTCTATTTTTAGACTATGTCTATTTTTTAGACATATGGAACATGGTTCGGGGATTCCAGTTTGAGATTCTTGGAGCATTGGTCATGTTGGTAAAAATAGATGAGACACTATTTTTTAGGTCGAAGAGGTCGAAGGCTATTTTTAGACTGCCTCTCCTAAAAATAGGGAAGTCAAATATTATTTACCCTTAATAATATTTGGACTCTAAACAACAGTTTACTCTCTTGGAGCACTTCAGTTTGAGCTACGGATGTGGCACATGAGGTGACGGAAGGAATTACGCTATTCCTAGGGTTTAGTTGAGCTATTGCACGGTTGACTTCAGTTAGAACTCATGTGGCAGAGTTTGGTGGAGTTGATGAGACAGTTGGTGGAGTTGTGTTCGGTTTAACTTAGTTGAACTAGTTGTATTTAGTCTAACTGATAAATACACTAGTGATGGGTGGTGTGAATTAATTATTAATTAATTCACTAATTATTAACTCATAAATCAACTAAATAATACATCAGTTAACTGCAATGCATGGACAGTTCAGTGGAGACGAGTGTTAGAGGTGGGTGAAAGGGTGAGTCTACTATCAGTTGTGACTATAGCTGTGCATGAGATTTGCACACACATTGATTGAGATTGCCAATGAGTATTGCGCAGTACAAGCCAGTGGGATTCGAACTTGGATCTCATCATTATTCATCTTGGATTGCGCAGTAGAGGCAGGCAGACAGGTGGAAGAGATTTGAACTTGTGACTTGTTCATATCTGAGCTAGTTTGTGTGTAGCATGTGAGATAGTGCTGAGAGCTGTGAGGAGCTTTGTGCTATGTATTATTACATGTTCTCTATCATTATAATATACAGATAGTTGGGGGTTTTCAGCTGTAAGCTTTCCCCATTACATACTGTGTTGATATGTGTGCTTGATTATGTTTTAATGTGCACATGCGACTGCTTCTAATTCCGCAAATTGATGATCAATGGTAGAAGAGGTTATGTATTATGCATGAAGCTCAAATAGTGTGTAATCAGGATAATCTCAGTGAATAACTCATCTATTATTCAAATTTCTACACTGCGCACAAAACTTGGACACACTACATATTACATAAAGTTTATAAATGGATATGTGTAGATAACGACACCAATGGAGAATTTATTGAAGAAATATGTCACTTTTCAATGGGATGAAGAATGCGAGAAGAAACCCAACGTACTAAAAGAGAAAATGGTGATTGCACCTATTCTAGTTTTCCCGAACTAGAATAAGGAATGTCATGTGCATTTCCATGCATCTTACATAGCATTGGGTATATTACTGGAATAGCCGAAAGCAGGATACATACACCACCCCATAGTTTTTACAAGCAAAAATATTTCCAAGGTGGAAAATAACTATATTATGACAAAAGGAGAAGGGTTAGATTTGGTCTATGCATTACAGAAGTTCGGGCACTACTTGTTGGGAGCGCATTTCAAGGTGTTCATTGATCACTCCGCACTAAAATATTTGGTGAATAAGCCTGTTTTAGGAGGAAAAATTTGTCAATAGTTATTTTTGTTCCAGGAATATGACTTTGAGGTTATAGTCAAACCAGGAATAATGAATATCAAGCCTAATCATCCCTCGAGGTTGGAGATAGGATAAGAGCCCATAAGTATCGAGGATAACCTACCCGATGCATAGTTATTTGCAATCAGGGTGTTACACCATTTTTTGGTCATCTAACCTATTATCATTAGATGGACCAAAGTACACCATGTAAGACCAATTTTACCCTAATTAAAATTGCCTTCACTATGTTAAAACAGGAAACCCCAAAAGGAAATATTAAACAAACCTATATTTGTTTGATTTTCCTCATGGAATAATTAATTAAACCATAATTTAATTATTATTCCCAGTCATGTTTAACCCAATATCAAAGAAATTAATTAGATAAACCTTTATTTATCTTATTATTTTCTAGGAATAATTATTTAAACCTTATTTAGATAATATTCCTTGTTAAATATGACCAAATCACCCACAAATAATTAAATAAATCACTATTTATTTAATTATCCTTCAACCACTTCCTTAAATAATTAAATAAATCATTATTTATTTGATTATCTTCTAACCGCTTCATTAAAAAGATAAATAAATCATTTATTTATTTATTTTTGACAAATAAAGGGATTTGACCCAAGTCAAATACTTTTTCCCTCCAACAAATATAATAAAATATTCCATAAAAGGTGGATCTAGATTTGGTTAAATCATGCACCAAGATCTAGAATGACCCAATATTTTGTTGTAAATAGGAGGGTTTTTCCTACCATTCTTCACCTTTTGTTGCCTATTAGATCACTCTGGATCTATACACTTGGTCACCATTTTCTGCCATTTGCTGTGTGAGCTCCCTTTGAGTTCCATTCTTTGTGTGGGTTTTTCTACACCAACAAGAGAGAGAAATCTTAGATCTGAAGTGCTGAGGACTTCCAAGAACCCATCCCACTGAGGAGAATTGGATACGCCTTCTTGTTTTCCTCCCAGGTGCCCAATTAATATAAAAATTCTTTCAAAAATTGTTCTTGTCTTGTCTATTGGTATATGGAGCAAACCCTTGTTTTTTTCTGCTTAATGTCTTTCCATGCATAGATCTGGTTTTTGCAGCTCTTTTATGTTCAACTAACCGCAGATCTGAAGATATTGGCAGCCACTTTTGTTGTTAGGGCTATTAGTTATGCGTAGCTAAAGTGGTCCTTTTTTGTACACTTCGACAAAGGATTCATACTAACAAATGGCGACTCCACACGGGTTTTAAATTACGACCGTTGTCGTTTTTCATATTCCTGCATATCCAACTACTTCAGACCCTAGGGTTTCTTTTCAGCTGTTTATTTTTCCTATTTTTATGTTGTTTTTCTCACATAAAACCCTAAAACATTAAAATTTCTAACTTTTGTGTGTTTCTGGCCCTATTGCGCAGGTAAGTGACACCAGCCACAACTGAGACGGAAACTTTTCTGAAAATCTGCCGCTGAGACAACCGGAACGGGGGGTCACACTTTTTGGCCCATAACCTGTGACCTGGACCTCCAGGTCACACTTTTCTACCCCTTTTCTGCGACCTGCCAATTTTTCAATGATTTTTCTGCAAATTTTCTGGGTTCTGCTGCAGCTTCTGTCAGGGTCTTCCAGCCTTTGTTTCAGCCCACTTTGACCTGGTTTTTATTTGTTTTAGCTCATATAAGTGGGAACCTAGCCCCCCAGGGCTTCAGTACCCTCCACTTTTTGTGGCAGATTTTTTAGCTGTTTCAGCCTCTGTTTTTCTGAGTTTCAGCTACCCCTTGTCCAGATCTGTTACCTCCTTTTCAGATCCCTTTAAATCAGCCTCTCTTCCTTTCAAATCACATCTTGTTGTTTTGTTTGGACCTCTCTTTAGGACCTCCCCCCTGTCCTTTCCGATTTTTGCTGATTTCATCCATTTTTCCAGTCACCTTGCCTTTGTCTCTTGGTTGTGATCTGCACCTCTTTTCAACAGCCTTATCCTCTAGATCCCTGTCCCTTTTTTACCTTAGATCTATTGGCCTCTTGTCCGTGTGTTTTGCCTAGATTTTTTCCCTTTTTTAGCTGAGTTTTGAGAGACCCGCCTTCTTGGGTTAGATAGATGCACAAGTAACTGTTAATTTTCTGTTATTTCAGCATTATATACTGTTCTCTGTAGGTTTATTTTCAGTTACGCAGCACACTTTTTTCTTGCTCTCAAAACAGAAAAGGTTTAAAAATTAAAATTAATGCACGCCACACACTGACCCTAAGTTAACACCACCTGGCAAAGACTCTAAAATCAATTGTCACTGCACCTTTTCTGCCCTTGACCTCACTTGATTCTGTCCCTTTCTGCCCCTGTCATTTTCCTTCTTCCTGTCGTCATTGTGCCCCCAAGGCGCCTTTCCCGGAGACTTCTTGGCCTTCACCCTCAGTTTTCGGTCGATCGACCTGCTCCGACCCGCCGTCGTCGAGCCAGTCCTCCTCCGAGTCCGCACTCTGACTCCTCTCCTGATTCATCGGGTTCCATTTCTCCTCCTGGTTCTCCCCCTGTCACCTTCACCATGTTTGGTCCAGGGCCTAACGCTGGTGGTGCTCCATGCCCTAATGCCGGACCTGCCACTAGCGGAACCGCCACAGGAACTACCTTGACCACACCCTTGTTGCCATACATTGCAGACCTCAGCCTCCCCAATTTCAATCAGTTGATCAACGACCCTATCCACCACGATGTTGGTTGGCCTGCTATTCCAACCAAGCTCCCCTCCGACATCCCTAAGTTCGAAGGCCTTGCTGGAGAAGATCCAACCAATCATGTCCGATCTTTCCACATGTGGAGTTCCTCCAATGCCATTACCGATGACTCCATCCGTCTTCGTTTGTTCCAACGCACGCTTACCGGTGAAGCTTCTAAATCGTATGTTGAACAAGCCACCTCTTCCCATACCACCTTTGCGACCCTTGCCCAAGCCTTTTTATCTTATTTCCAGCTTCCTCTCCGATACAATACTGGCACGGAGCTCTTGACTTCATTCAAGCAAACCTCTTCGACCCGCCTTTCCGCCCATGTTCAGGAATGGCGACGAAGACGAAGCTTATGTCGAGCCCCCCCCTTCGAAGATCGGGTTTACATGGACTGGTTCCTTCGCACCCTCTTAGCTCCTATCGACAAAGATGTCGCCTCCCATTTTCCTCAAACTGAAGAATCCGCCCTCCAAATAGCCTTGAAATATGACCTGATCTACGCTTAATCTAGTTATGTTTATACCCTTCTTCCTGACCTCCCCAGGCCCGGCGGCGCTAACGCGTCGGGGGCATCTCATTCCACTGACGGTATCATTGGAGCCCTTTCCCATCCGTATGCTCAACCTTCTATGGGCTATGGTCTCCCTCAGGGAGGGGCCAGCACCTCTAGCACTCTCCCCCCTCCCGGTAGCATGTATCGAGGATACGACATGCCTCCTCCTTTTTCCCAACCTCTTGCTTACCTCAATGTTGCCCAACCCCACCATTACCCTTATCCACAGCCTGGTGCACCAACTCCTCCAGCATACGTGCTTCCATCTCCCTTGCCTCCTAAAAACCCTCAACAGCACTTACAGCCCCCTCCAGGGCAAGTATTTTCACAGCAGGGCGCGACTAATCCCCCTTCTTCTCAAAGAAGGCAGAGAGGCAATCAAAACCAATCTGCCCCTGGTACCCGTGGACCCAATCCTGGTGTGGACCCTAACACTACCAACCAGCAACAGGGCACTGCCAAGCCGGACGGGCCGCCGCACAAATAAGCCTTGTTAGGTATTTACGCAGTGTTTATGGCCATTACACCCACGATTGTCCCCTCTTACCCCAGATGCGGTAGATGTGGGAGTCTCAAGCCACATTGCGCGGACAACACGCTCCCCTCATGCTCCTCCCAATGTGGCCACTACCCAACCAGCTGTGTTTACTGATCCTTTCCCTCAGCAAAGATTCATGGCTACCCAACCGCCTGACAGCCAGGTCGCCACTCCCCCTTCCCTCTCTGGTTCCTCCGACTACCAGATCCTTATGATGCACTCCGATCCTTCCCCGACCATCGACCTTCACCTTCAAACTCGGTCTCGCCAGTACCCCAAGCCTCCTGCTCAGTCTGCCCCCGAGCCTCCTTCTTCAGGTTCTACAGAGCCTCTTTCGACATCCAGTGACCCGTTACATATCCCTCAACCCAAAGTTGAGGTTCATACCAAGATTCCTAAGAGACCCCTACATCGAAACGCTACTTCTAGTCGAGCTGCTCATTCGTATAGTATAGTAGATGATTTGGTGCAATCCCCTACTGCCATTTCCACACTGGAACTCCTCCAGTCGTGCCCTTCTCAAAAGAAGGCTCTACTATCTGCCGTCGGCGCTGTAGATCCTGCTGATGACCAAATGATTGTTTCCGACGCCACTCAATCGAACCATCCTCCTCTCCCTCCTTCCGTCGCCTTCCAAATCCCAGTCAAAATCCGGAACGCCAACGTTTCCCGGTGTATAATTGATGAGGGGACATCCACCTGCGTGATGTCCGCTTCGGTTTAGAAGCAACTCAGATCCCCTGAGCTGGCCCCTTCCACGATCACCCTTCGAGCGTGGGACGGTCATGCCTCCCAACCCATTGGCATGTTTCGTAATTGTCCTATCACCCTCACCGGTAAGACTGTTTGCATTGACGTCGAAGTCATAGATGCCCCGCTAGACTACAACATTCTATTGGGGCGAAGCTACACCTATGCTATGTCTGCTGTCCCATCCGCGGTTTTCCGCAAGATGTCTTTCCCCCATAATGAGATATTCACCGTTGACCGATTGACATATCATGAGGAAAAATCTCGAGATCTCACCTAAAGTGACCATCTCTTACGTAGCCAACAAGAAAACAATCGAGTTGCTTGACCGTTGTCTCCCAGTGATTTACAAGATTTCTCCACCTTGGAACTTTCCTAATCTCCCTTCTTTTCCCATCTTGAGTCTGACTTATCGAATGTTTGCATGATCACCGATCATCTCGAAGTAAAAAGAAAACGGCTTTGCCCTCGACTCATCGACAACCTCCCTCGCCGTCCGCAACCCACTCCTAGCCATTCATCTAAGCTAGCCGGACCTCCTCCTTCTAGCCCTCCCCCTACAGCTGGTATCCGTGAACCCCTTTATCCTCCCGGATCGGTTCCTCCAGGCCTTAACCATCTATGTGCCGTCCCTCCTGCTCATTTCCCTGCTGGGCAGATACCTTTCCTGGCTCCCCCTCCCGGAGTATATTCTGTCCCCGTCATGGCCACCCTCTCTCTCCCTAACCTGACCTTGGGCATACCGGTCTGGTACCTTGATCTTCCCGCCGCTACCCCTCCTGGTCACCCCAAACCCTACATGTCTTTGACACCGGTTCAACCGGTCCCCCTCGCTTCCTCCATTGCCACTGTGCCCCTAGCACCTCCACAGGACCCTTCTCCTGTCGTGACGGCTCCCGGGAAGAAAGGCAAAGCCCGCAAGGGGGCACCCAAAGACAATACCACCACGACTAACCCGGCCCCTCCTCCCCCCGCAAAGCCTTGTGCCTTGTGTGATGTCACCGGTCATGCCACCCATGCTTGTCTTGAGTTGCCCCGTATTCAACCCATGGTTAAAGTCGCGTTCCCCGAGTCTACGGTTCCTGAAGCCTCCATTCCTTCTTCGTCCATAACTAAGAACCCCAAGACTCTCCGCACCAACAAACCTTGTGCTTTTTGCGGCGTTCATGGCCATTACTCCCACCATTTTCCTCACTTGACGCATTACCGCGCCTCTTTAGAAGTAGTCTTTAGAAGTGGTCCAAGAGTATGAGGTTAGACAAAATCAGCTCCAGCCTCTCCCATCCTGCGCACGAAGTGTGCGAGGTCAGCTGAGGATCACCGCTCCCATCGACATTCCCCCCCCTGATGTTTAGATGACGGAGTCTACTGCAACCATTCTTTACCTATCCTCCTCTGCGAGACACTTGGAGCCCAGCCCCCCTGCATCCTCCCCTGTTGTGTCCCCGGACCACCCCTTTTCCACCCATACACGAGATCACTCCACCCGTGTCTTTGTTGACCTCCGCATCCCGAGTCCTCACCATATTTCCGATAGCCCTCATATACCACCCTCCAGTTTGTATATGGGTCATAGTCATCTTGCTCCTTACGCTCCCTCCCGCAGTTGCCGCCCGATGTCTTCTGTGCACTCATGCTGCCGTCATTTCCTCTCCTCCCCTCATTTGTTGTCTTGTAACACCATTCCGTAGGACCCCCTGTCCACACCCTTTATCAGTTACGCCGATGGTGCAAGTCGTTACTCCCGGAATCTAGCCTCGGCAGGTTGGGCCATCTTCACCCCCTTGCATGCCCTTGTTCTCTCTAACGGGGTCTGCATTGGTCTTGCCACCAACAATCAGGCCGAATATGATGCAGTGCGTGGTCTCTTAGCCGATGTTCTCTTTCATCGCATCCTCCATCTGCACGTTTGTTTGGATTCCCTGCTTCTTGTAATGCAATTAAATGGTGTTTATCGTGTGCATAACTTCTTTTTCATTGTTTAAAGACGCTGTTACACCATTTACTCTTGATACGTGCATTTGAAACCATAACTTTCAACCATGTACCTCGAGAACAGAATCACTATGTAGATAGTATTGCAAACCATGTTCTAGATTGGAATTTATCACACGCATTTCATACAAGACAATAACATTCATAATCATTACAAACGATGCATATCCATAATCTGTGTCGCAAAAACATGTGTTTAGAGTCCATTTACTCTGATACATATGACATGCCCATAGCATGTTACAAAAAACTCAAAACTGGGGGCACCATCTGCCCCTACATACACACTAGGGGGCACCACATGCCCCACACCTAATCACTATCTGGCGGATCTCGAGCCAATGGCTCTGCCCCTGCAGCCTGTAGATCACGTATACCCTGACTGGCCATCGCCATGCGCACGCGACCTACGCCATTAGGGTGAGACGATACAGCAGCTCTATGTCACGGTCCGTCTAGGTCTGCGACTTCACCGACGATATAAATTGACCAACCTTTTAGCATCTACGCCGGGATGTCCTCTAGAAGGGCGACCGCATCCTCATTATGCGCTACTCTCGACCCACTCAGACATGTAGCTCCAGATGTTGCCGGTCGTCCCATGTATCCGGCCAGTTTTACCGACGCTATATCTGCATACCAAAAGTACATGAATTAGTACCCTAGCTACTATTCAAAGAACTTTAACATGCCCATACAAGAATAGCAATCTGTCACTTAGCATCGGGTCCCCAGACTCGACTAGGTAGAAATGGCAGGTACGGATCTCCACAATAGCTCATCCCACTATAGGGATAGTCATCTATGTATAACGGCATCACAGTGATGGAAAAAACTAGAAGACTAGAATTGACTTACTCTTCCTTGACCAACCCCTCCTCCTCCCTCTTGCATAGTAGCCTTTGGCGTATTTAGGTTATGTGATACCCCATCTAGGAGCTGTATACGAGGCCGCAAGGTCGAGATCTTCTCAAAGAAGAAGGCGCACAATAAAGGCCCATGCGAACAATCGTGGTTCACTTGCCACTTGTAGAGCAACAACTGTAGTTTTAGCGACACAAGCATCATTTGGGCCCACCCATGGTAGGTCCCTCCTTTTCCACAAGTCATCATCTGCCCCGGTGATGTGATGGGCTCCCTTTGTTTGCCCGGGGATACGCAGCCACGGTGAGACCACTGCCAAGGTTTCTAGCATTGGTAGATCCCCGATCAGTATCCGAGTCCCCTTGACTTGGAGACCCAGTCGACAATGTCATTCCACAAACTCCATGATATGCTGCCCCCGTGGTAATACTGGCTGCGTGTTTCCCACCATCCCCAGTGGTGGGAGACCTGTCAGAAAATACACATCCTGGACTGTCAGTTCGATCCTGTGCCCCTGCACTACAAATACCTCATGCTCTGGATCCCAATAACTGATAATCCAGGCCAACAAGGGCTCTCCTGCTCTCATCAAAGGGTTCTCCAAAAATTTTAGAACCCCAAACCTGGCCAACACACGACGGACACCCTGATCCGCCTGGATCTCTGCCCGTACTGTACCCAGGTCTCTCTCTCTCTAGTTAACTCGTAAATCTGCCATACCTGCACAAAAACATCATCTTTGTCAGCATACAGATCGGGAATACCATAACCAAACAGAAAAACCCAACTCTCAGCCATAAAACAGCACCAAAACCCCCTAATCTCCCAGGTCACAGTTTTCTGCCCATTTCTGGACCAGGTCGCAATTTTTGCCCTGATACCTGCGTCCCAGGTCGCACTTTTTGACCCAAAAAGTGTGACCCGGCCGTAGAGATGAAGGAGGGTCTGTTCCTGGGATTTTGGGCCCTAAACTGAACTTTCAATCCATCAAACTGAAAGAGTAAGGTTAGGCCTCTTACCTACAACTGATGGATCTCGATTCCAACGGTCAGTTTGTCCGCTACGCTCGTCGCAAGATTTAGGGCCTTCTCTCCTCTCTACATTCACCACAACAACAAATAACAAATGAGTGAATTTGGAGGGAAAACTTCCTTATTAAAAGAGAACCCTTGTTTCTTCTTTCGACTATTGCGACCATACCGTAGCCCCGTTTGACAAACCGTCTACACCGTTGGAAAGCTCTCACCAAGCCCTCAAATGGGTATCTATTAGTTTTTTGTGATTTGATACTTCACCGGGACACATTTTGTCCAAGAAAGGTCACTTCACCTCTCCTTAAAATTGAATTTCCTCACTTACGACACTTGTATTTGGGGCACCACCTTGCCTCCATACTTGTCCATGTTCGTGTCGATTTTCGTCATGAGTTCCCACCTTGTACTCATGTTTTCATGGTCCCCCATTGGGCATTTACTGTGTGGCAGCACTATCGCGTCGCCCTTGTTTAGAGCATCCAAGTTGAGTCATCATTGCATTCATGGTGTCTATCATGAGTCCCTTTGTACCCCGTTATAGCCCTCCATCCTTCATTGCTTGGTCTTTCTCTTGTGTCGCATCTTATGACCTTCAGTCCCACTGTCCCCTATCCCTTATGATATTGTGTCAATCGTTGCCATGTCATTCATGCTCTTTATGCTCTAACAAGGGAAGTCGTCCATTCGCTACTCAGTCCTCTCCATTTCACCATCATCATTAGTGTCAGTCTGTCCGTCACTCCACTATTTTCTCTTGTGCCTTAGTTGAGGATGTCTCATTGCCTCACCTATGGTGGCCCTCCTTCTGTCGACATCAGCGCATTATTTCTAGAAGCGAGGTCTAGAGAGCAGTGTACCTTGGTTCCAGCTTCCACTCTTATTCAGTGCCTCGGATCAGGCAAAGGGATCTCTCGTTTCCCTTTAACTTGATTGTTTCTCCAGCTCCTTTCATCATGTTTGAGATCCGTATACTTGATGGTCCAATGATCCAGCAGCAGCTCTTGATGATTGTTGAGCTAATTTATGTACCTAAACTAACACAATTATTTATTATCAATCCGGGTTTTTTATGCTTTGAGGCAAGTTCACTATATGTGAAGATATCTTTTACTCATCCAACCGACTGCGCCTCCAAATAGGCTAAACACATACCCACTTGTAGATCTTCTTTGGTCCAGATCTCCAGCCCAGTCTGCATCAACAAAACCACGAATGTCCAACATTCTTTCCAATCCTGGTCTTCCCTGGTAGCACAAGCCATAATCACTAGTGCCACGTAAATATCCGAAAACCCGCTTCACTGCTGTCCAATGCTCCTTCCCTGGGTTTGACATAAACCTGCTCAATACTCCCACTGCATGTGCAATGTCTGGTCTAGTACAGACCATTGCATACATCAAACTACCCACTGCACTTGCATATGGAACACGGGACATATCCTCCTCTTCTTCTTGTGTCTTGGGACACTGTTCAGCAGACAGCTTTACACCTACAGGAATAGGAACATTCACCGGTTTACTATCCTGCATATTAAACCTCTACAATATAGTCTCGACATACTTCCTCTGGTTTAACCAGAGCTTCCTCTTTGCCCGATCTCTCTTAATTTCCATGCCCAAGATATCGTTTGCAGCACCAAGATCCTTCATGTCGAATTTGAAGAACAGTTGTGTCTTCAGATCTTGGATAATTTCTTTGTCATTTCCAATCAACAACATATCATCCACATACAAGACCAAATAAATAACACGGTCACCAATTAATTTAAAATAAACACAGTGATCCTCCTTGCTTCTGGTGAAGCCGAGTCCCCGTATATAGGTATCAAATTTCTGATACCACATCCTTGGTGACTGTTTTAACCCATACAGAGACTTCTTCAACCTGCATACCAGTTCTTTCTTACCCTTCTCCATAAAGCCTTCAGGTTGCTTCATGTAGATCTCCTCTTCTAGATCCCCATGAAGAAAAGCTGTCTTCACATCCATCTGTTCTATCTCAAAATCAAATGCAGCAGCAACAGATAAAAGTAATCTAATAGAAGTAACCTTGGCAACAGGAGAAAAAATATCACCAAAATCAATTCCCGGCACCTGGGAATAACCTTTCGCTACCAACCAAGCTTTTTATTTCTCCACCTTGCCTTCTACATTCATCTTCTTCTTAAACACCCATTTTCTCCCAATGGGCTTCCTTCCAGCCGGCAACTCCACCAGATCCCATGCATCGTTTTTGTGCAAGGATGCCATTTCATCAACCATGGCCTCCTTCCCGAGTTTTCCATCCTCTGAATCTACTGCCTCCCTGACAGTTCTGGGTTCATCATCAGTTATAGTTAAGGCAAAACCTGAACAGAAAGCAGATGGACTATACCTTTCTGGTTGCCTTCTTTCCCGAACTGATCTTCTCAAAGCTGGAGTTTGTGGTTCTTCATCTTCTGAGTCTTCTTCTGTTGTAGAGTATGATTCATCCTCCTTTAGCTCAAACTCTATCTTCTCAGGTTCCTTTGGTAGGACTTCATGTTTAACAACATCTTTCACTTCTCTAAACACCACATCTCGACTGTACACAACCTTCCTTGTTTCTGGGTTCCAAAGCTTGTAACCCTTTAAACCATTCTTATACCCAATGAAGATGCACCTTTCAGATTTATTATCCAACTTGGTCCTTTTCTCCTTTGGAACATGTACATATGCATCACATCCAAATACCCTTAGATGTGAAAGAGAGGGTTTCTTACCAGTCCATACCTCTTATGGAGTCTTATCCTCCAACGCCGATGAAGGTGATCTATTAACTAAGTAACATGCAGTCTCCACTGCCTCTGCCCAGAAATCTTGTCCTAACCTGGTACCACTAAGCATGCTTCTTGCCTTTTCCATCAGTGTTCTGTTCATTCTTTCTGCAACTCCATTTTGCTGAGGTGTGTATGGAGTAGTCTTATGCCGTGCTATACCACACTTCTTACAGAACTCTTCAAATTCCTTCTTGCAGAACTCCCCACCATTATCTGTCCTTAGCGCCTTTATCTTCTTCTCTGTCTGGTTTTCCACCAGAGCCTTAAATTCTTTAAATTTGTCAAAGACTTCAGATTTCTTCCTCAAGAAATATATCCATGTATTCCTTGAGAATTCATCTATGAATGAAACATAGTAAACAGACTTTCCCAGTGATGGAACTGACACAGGCCCAAACACATCACTGTGCACAAGTTCTAATATCTTGTTTGCCCTCTTAGCACTAGAAGGAAAACTCACCCGATTCTGCTTCCCATATACACAATGTTCACAGAAATCAAAATCCAGAGAACAATTAGACATACCTTCTACCATACCATCTCTATGTAGTATCCGAAGGCCCTTCTCTCCAATATGTCCAAGCCTTTGATGCCATAGCATGGTCTTTTCTCCAAAGACAGCTAGACTTTCCGTCCCACTTTTAGGAACCACAGAACTGTTACACCCATCAATAACAGTGATACCTTGTAGCTTGTATAGAGTTCCAGTCTGAACTCCCCGCATTAATACCAGTGCTCCCCGAACCATCTTGCAAGCATCTTTCTCGAACACTGTTTTTACACCTGCATCATCCATCTTGCTTACAGAAATCAGATTTCTGGACAATGTAGGAATATGCAGAACACCAGGAAGTGTTCTAATCCTCCCACCTTGCAGCTTCAGCTTGACCTTTCCACGTCCGACGATTCTGGCCTTCCTATCATCCCCTAGGAAGACATCACCACCATCATATTTCTCATACTCACATAACCACTCCCTATGGGGAGTGAAGTGAAAGGATGCACCTGAGTCAATCAACCATGACTCATGATCTACATGTGTATTTGAAGAAGAAGCCAAATACACATCCCCACCTTCATTCGAGGTGGTTTTTGCCTCTGCAGAAGGACCTTCATCAGATCCCTTTCCTTTCTCAGGAGCTTTAGATCTGCATTCCTTTTTGTAGTGCCCTTCCTTTTCGCATTTCCAGCACACCTTTACAAACTTTCCAGGAGATTTAGATCTCCCTCTAGATTTAGATCTCCCACTCGAAACCTTATTCTTGTTTCTGTTCTGGGACCTTCCTCGTACAGATAAGGCATCTCCATTCCGACCCTCCATATTTCTCCGTCTCATTTCCTCCGACAGCAAGGCTGAGACAATGTCATCAAAATTCAAGGTAGTTGTATTGCTACCTATTGCAATAACCAGACTGTCCCACGAGTCTGGTAGAGAGCACAACAAACCGATGCACTTATCTTCATCTGAGATTTTAATATCAACAGACGACAGCTGACTTACCACAGTATTGAAGGCGTTCAGATGCTCTGTCACCGAGTCTCCATCCTTCATCCTCAGGTTATACATCTTTTCCCCGGAACAACTTATTCACCGTAGACTTAGATTGGTACAAAGTCCCAAGTTTTTCCCACAAATTCTTCGCCGTCTTCCCCGCATACATTCAACAATACTCTAATCCGACACACAACCGTATTGTGCTCTTTAGCCTTTCATCCTTCTTCCAGCCTTCATCCGACATTGCCGTTGGTTTAGTACCTGGATCTACCGCGATCCACCGATCTTTATCCACCAGCAGATCCTCCATCTTGAGCTTCCACAACTCAAAACTCTGACCATTAAATTTCTCGATCTCTATCTTTCCGCCGCTCGCCATATTCTTTCACCGCAAGAATCAATCCCGCAGATCTCCCACTGCACAGGGTCTACCACAGGCCCGAGCAAAAAACCCTCAACAACAAAGGCGTCCCCTTGAAGCCGAAACAGCTTTGATACCAAATGTAGGTTTTAACCCTGAACAGAAATATCTACACACGATTCTTATAACAGAAAATAAACAATAGCAAGAGCATAAAACATAAAACAGATAAACACAGAGATTTTCCCCCGGATCCCAAATCGGGACGACCAGCTTGATTTTTCATTATATTCCTTTTAGTGTTACAACACATATATATACATGCCGGAGCATACATAAACCCCAATCCATTAACCCTGGATTAGAACATAACCGTAGTTCCCTCGAACGGATCTACAAAAATACCAGGGGCCGAAAACCATCGAACCCCAAAACCATGTGCAAAACCATGCACAAAACCATGGGCGGATCCGCCTATGAGTGGGTCCGCACAAAAAAAAA